>BMAV01000160.1:304933-323589 GCA_019973955.1 Trichonephila inaurata madagascariensis | reverse complement strand
TAATAATAAAATTAAAAGCAATAAAAAAAAATTTGGGCAAAACCCTAAATACCAAATAACCTAAACTTTAATTCATGTTATGAAACATAGTTAAATAGATCTAATACAAATATTTTAAAATCCTTAAGAATCACTGTAAGTTTTGTTAGCAAGTAATAATTTGAAAGTTAGTTACTATTGCCACTTATTACTTGATGAGCGATATTTAATCTAAAAAACTGAACATCTTAAATATAAAAATTAGATTTGGAATAAGAACAATCGAAATATTTATATATATATATGTATAATCTATACTGTCTAGATACATTTTCATTCATTGCTTTGCTGTATTTAATTTATAGAAATTTAGTATATGATTATATTAATTATATATATGTGTAATATTCTCCATTTAAATTTTTTGTCGAGGATTTCTATATAATTCATGATGGTTTTGAGCTCACCAAGACATCGCCTGATAATTAACTTATTTTTAGCTTAACCGCTTAGTTTAAAATATTCTGATAACCACAACTTTATTACATCAAAACCTGCCACATCAGCAAATTTCAAAATAAGATGATGCAAAGTTGCGTGATCCAGTTCTTCCGGTGGTTATATGATTCTCTAAGCTTATGATTGCGGAAACTATAAAAGCTGACATCTCCGGAACGATAAGAACGATGTTGCCTTTGTCTCTTGTCTTTGTGCGTTTGTGTTGTCACTGTGTCGTTTTATCGTTTTATGCTTGTTAACCAAGTTAAAATGTGTATTTAATATAACAAAATGTTCCCTGATTCGATACTTACGTATTATCGCAACCTATTGGTCGTATTATATTATATAAAATGAAGTACGTAATTGGCAACTCAACGCATGCAACGCTTGCGAAATCGGGGTTGCCAACTTGGCGAGTTATCTTGAATGTTAGTGGTTGTTGCGATAATACATAAGTACCCTTGATTCTTTCAGCGATTGCAACGAAAAGGATTTTATCTCAGTAAATATGTTTCAATTTTCGTCTCATATGACAGAGAGAAAGAGAAATAATAAGTAATTAAATGAATATAATTTAAAGAACTAATTTGAACAATCAATTCTAAAATGGTAGCAAGGTGTTTCTAGGGTGCAATTTTAGGCTTCTATCCAACCAAAAAAGGTTGTCTGAAACCTTTGTACTTAATGAAGCATCGTTTCAAAAGGAAATAAATGCTGTGGGCTGAATACTTAGTGCATTGTTTTACAACAATGATTGGCAGTAAGGTTCACTAGATAATGCATGTTTTGTGAACCGTTTCCATACCATCTGAGAGAAACATCGCAATTTGTATGGATTCTATGGAATAAGGCATAGTTAGTTTCAATAGAGTTTCGGATAAACACATAATGGCTGTAAGGTTACATAAGGAAAATTAATTACTTATCACTTGAGTACATTCTCCTAGAGAGAAAATGGGTTAGAAATAAATGAAATAAGCTAGTTCAATGATTTTCAGGATTTGATTTTATGTTGACTTTCTTGTGTGTGTGTATTGCTGAGTTTAATCTTCACATGAATATAACTAAACTTTCCTTTGATTAATATAATGAAGTTATTAGGTAGTGCTATTATAATTCCTCTTTTTTTAAAAAAGATGACATGTCACAAAAATTCTTTAGAAATCATTCTTTAAGTATTTATAAAATGTATCCTTCAAGAATGTTGACAATACCGCTTTTTGAAAGCTTAAGGATTGTTGTTGAACAAGTTGTTATTTTTTCGAAAATTGAGACAAATAATTACCAATTGATCAGCATTATCATAGAGTTTTGCAATGGTCCACACACACAAATAGGCACACAGAACTTTAGTTAGTATTTCAAACTAATGTATTTTTGTGAAGGATTAAGATGGCAACTTTAATTTGAGTAAAACATATTAAGACATGAATAAAATGAAAAATTGTTTTAATTTTTACTAAGCAAATGTTCTTCTTTTAAGCCTCTCCCAGTTTTGCTCTTACACTATATGGGCACAGTGTTCAAGCTCACTACTGCTTTGTCCATACGGCGAACGGGCATTTTTTTCTCTATCACTTGTACTGTTTCACCCATATCATTTCAATTTTTAGCATTAATTTAGTTTATAGATGACGGTAGTTGTTCATTAAAATAGTTAAAGTAAATGTATAATAAAAATAACTGTAAAGTTATTGAACTCTTTATATATTTACAGCCCAAAAAATGCAGCTTCTCTGTTAGACATTCATGTAGGAAAAACGCTAACTTACAGGGAAACCACTTTTATTTACATTAAAATTAAAAAGCTTTCTTAAATTGAGAAATATTAAATATATTAGTTTTAACAACATTTTCCTGCTTAAAATTATAAAATTAATTGAATAATGTATTAAAAATTTATCACAATTTTTGGAAAGATTTATAAAAAAAACAAATGAAAGTGTTAAGGGATCAAGGAAAGAAATGTTACAATGATTACACTAAAGTTCAGAATACAGCATACAGACGCTTTACTCTTTGCTTCGAAAGATCTTGAATTTAAGCCGATTGCTCAAATGGGGAAGTGATAAGTGAAATACTAATCGAGATGTGTTGTGTTATATATTATATATTTTATTCATTTGGGTAATTACATACCCAAAAACATTTATCTAAATACTTTATTATTTGGATGACTAAACTTAATACCTGCCATTAACATTTTTCAATCAAATGATTACTTAAAACTCAAATAATTATTTTAGATACTGACGCTAGAAGTTGTTTTACTCTTTATGAAATCTTTGATATATTAATAGAGCCATAAACAAATACTAACAATGAGCATTTTCCTCCTGCAAAACAGTTTAGGAAATCTTTAATTTACATGGAAATCAACACTTAATCTTCGGCCCAAAACAAGCATTCTAGCAGGTTAAAATATTAAATTAGATGACTTTTGCATTCTTTTATTTTCTTTGATGCATTAGTTCATCCACTATTATTAACTATATGTGAAAAGGATTCTAACATTTTATATGTACTTTATAATTTTTTTGCATGTAATGCGTGTACGTAAACATCCATATTTATGTTAAATTTCCTCAATTGATTCGTTCATTATCAAACTGTCCGAATGTTTGTAAATGCAATTTTTCAAACTCAAACGCAACTTTTCAAATTTACAGATAAATAAAAAAAAAGCTAGTGAAGAAATTAAAGGGAATATGTTTTACCTTCTTATATGTATAGATATATGTATGTATTTGAAATACTTATTTTCCCTAAAATTAACAGATTTCAGTTGTAAATAAATATCTTCGTGAAAATTTCACAAGTGCATTCATGACCAATAAGAAAGACCTATTCAAACATTTTCTAAAATCCATGTCCTTCATTTTCAATTGAGCTCTAGACATTTAATTTTCCATTATTTGTCTTATGATTTTTCTACGAGTATTACACACACACATACACACAGACACGCATACATTCTAATTTTCCTCCTGATTTTTCTATTAAACCAGTATTTGAACAATAAAAAACTGCCTTAAAGTTAGACGTTCGATCCTTTGGGAACAACACTGCAGGCATCAACTGCATCAGATGTTTCACCCATTTAACGAATTAAGCGAATAGATTTCCTTCCCTATGGCTAACTTCAGCACGAAGAACCATGGGAACCAACTATCTTTCTAGAAACGGGACAATTTATTTTCACAGCAAATAATCCACCCGAAGAATTTCACTGGAAACCCGTAACTCCCCAAACTCCCCTCATTATCAATTCATTCCATTGTCTAGTAGCCGATCACATTCGTTCTGAGCCAATAACTCGAAAAATACACGGGGTTGACATAGACCGCTATTGTTTCTAACCCATCCATAGCGCTCCCGGGCATCTCTATGTAGTAAATACGTGGTTACTATGACGACCGATAGAGGAGCCGTGCCATTGGTGAATGGGGTATCACGTGCTTCCGCGGGAAAACGGCTCGGTCACCGGTTGCGGATTTCTCGCGCTCGCTCTCTCGCATCCTTTTCCAACCTCTGCGAATCATCCAGAGCACAGAGAGCAGAGAAGAGAGTTCCAACACTCAAATGTCGGTTAGGGTTGCCGCTGGACGCACGAATTGCTGTCCGTGAAATTCGAATTTCGGCTGCTGAAATAAAATCGTTTGGGGAAATCGCCTGCGGCAGGAGAGGTGAGAATCGAATGTCTATTATTTTTTTTAAAAGTGGTAAAGGTTTTTCATATTAAATGAATAACAATAGATTTTGCAAAAAATGACTTATTGGAAATAATAGGAGTGAAAATAAGGAAAAGAAATTATTTGAAAAAGAGTAAATATGAGAAACGGTTTGTTAAGAATGTGTTTGGAAAAATTATTTCAAATTGTTTTTCATTATGTGATTGAATTTTTTCAAGCATTTGTAAAGAATAATATTTAACTATTATTAATTATTAATAATGAGATAGAAAAGTGTCACTGAAAGCATTTCGAAAGTGCACAATAAGCCCTCATTTCTTTATTCGTTTTATTTACAATTAGTAACAATAATTCAAAAGGAAACAAAAATTACTATTTGAAACTCTATTTACTGAAAATTTCTAATATTTTTTGATTTATTAATTAGTATGAATATTTTCTTTTTATAAAGTTAAACAATAATTTGGTTGTAAGTAAAACATTTACTCTTTCGTATTTTTCATCTAAACAAAAATTGCAATATGCAATGCAATGCAAAAAAATGCATCTTAACCTGATGAAGTATATAAAATATAATAAATTAATTAAAGTAAGAAAAATAACACAAAGGGAAAAGTATTAAAATTGTATGGATTCTGGGAAAACAAAATAAAAATAAAAATGTACAAGATTTTAATATTTTAAAAATTTGAATACATTTCTTTAATAATTCCAGTTTCATCCTTTTCAATTCCACTTTATCTCTTTAATTCCAATTATTGAAAAATTAAGGTTAAAGAAATTAAAATAAACATACGTATGTATTCATTTTGCATAGCCAAATATCTATACTGACTATACTAATAAATAACATTTCCAAAATCGAATAAATTAAATTTTATTTAAATCTTCGACAGAAGAACGTGTAGTAATGAATTGAAATATTTAAGTATTTATATTTAATTTAAATCTTAATTCTATGCTGTGTATTGAAATCAAATATTTTGTTAGTTCTTAACTATTATTTATTAGATATTAACTATTATTTTAATTGAAAATTTCCTGACTGAGATACTATAAATATAATAATAGAAAATTAAAATTTGATCTAATACGTGAGGAAATGTTAATTAATTTGCTATGAATTATTTACAATTTTAAAGATTAAAACTGATTTCCTAGCATCTAGTCTCTATATTTATTATAATTTCTGACTGTATGCAATACAATAAAATATTTATTTTTAGTAAAAAAACTGAAATATTTATTTCTACTTAACTTGTCTAATTTTTATTGATCTTAAATTCTGAATATAGCAAAAGCTAAGTTAAGAACTCTCTGATATAATATTTTTACTATCGATGAAATATTTTTTTCAGCTCTAACAGTTCATTTGAGATATATTTTGTAAAAAATAGAATTAAATACAATTTAAACTACAAATTCGGAACAGATTTGACTTCTTCTCAGGGAACTGAACTGAACCTTAATCGATAATTTAATAATCCTATTTTTAGTCTCAAAAAGTGTAAAGAAAGTGTGATAAAATTCTGGACAAATATATTTCATATAACATACAATAAAATGCTTTATTACTTGTTATTAATAAAAAAAAATATTTCTAATAATTAAATAATACTTTCATAGAAATAAAAGAAACTAAAATAGTTTTTTTTCTACAAAAATTATCATTTAAAGTAGGGAAAAAATTCTCCGAAAAGATTTTTTTTATCATTTAATGTACTTCAATATAATTTCGTTAAAAATTTATCCAGTTTTTTCTTATTTATGTAAACCTCTATTTAAATTTTCCGCTACATTAATTTAAAAATTAATTATTTAAAATATTAAATGTTGCTTGGGAAATTTAAGAAAATTTAATAAATTTTTTTTTTTATTTTGTGAAAACAAAATTTTTTAAATTTATGAAAATTTGGGTATTTAAATTTAAGAAAACCTTTAAAAATTTTAAGTATTTTAAAAATTTTTCACCCTTTCAATTTATAAACTTAAATTTAATTTAAAAACGTTAACAAATTTTAAAAAGAAAATTTTTAAAAATAATTTAATAGCAATATTTCATCACAGTTATTAAATGAAAATATAAATAATTCAACTTTCAAAACTTAATAATGATAAGGTTGTATATAGCGTATTTTCTTAGATACCAAAATCTCTTTTAAGCAAAAATTAACCTGAATTAACTATTAAAAGTACCAAAATGGTCAACGAAATATAGAACCAGAAATTATAATTAAGGAAAAAAGCAATCTCTTTAAAAAACATTATAAGTATATATATCATTAAGATAATTTTTACTCATTAGATCATTTTTTATGAAGATGAATATACTTATATTTCATAGTTAAGGAATATATTTATTAAATTATTTATATTTCAGTTAGCAAAGCATTTAGAATGAAATGTTATGATTATAGTTCTATAGCAATGCGTAAATAACATATTACGTATGAATCCTCGGGTAACTCAAGTTACTGAAAACAGTTTGTATACATACTGAATAGGGATTGCAATACTGGTATACCGGGATACCGAATACCGGTATTTTGAGACATTTATACAATTTTGTAATACCGGTATTCATAAGCTTAAATACCAGTTTTTCGGTATTTACTAGAATTTTTTTTTAAATTATCTCCACTATATGTCCAGGTATCGCCAAATTAGCAATATAGTATACGTTTTAATTTTTATATTTCCCTAACGGGCGAAATAAATTAAACTTTGAATATAAAGTTGTATCATACAATCAAGAGAAGTGATAAAATATGCGAATTATCCAAAGAGGCGGGCCAAATATATTCAATTACAGTTCAGAGGAAAACTGCACACGCGCAGGATTCGTAGTCCGATATTCGTATCTGTGAGAACAAGGTTGTAGTTTTGAAGAAAATGCGTAATAATGCAATATTTTTTAAATTGTGGAGTTTGTTATTAACAGTGTATTTGCATATATACTTGTATTTACATATCATCATGATTTAATAAATGAAAATGAAAAAATAGGAAAGAACTAAGCAATTAAAATTTAATCAAGTTTATAGTAAATTTTTTTACCCTCAAACCTATCAACATTCAGAGGAATTTGGTACAGTTATCGAAGATGATGAATGAACAATGTCAATAGTGAAAAGGAATTGTATCTTGAATAAAAATTAGATTTAGCTTAATAACTAAAATTTCAAAAACCGAGATATCATACATAAATCATCTATATCCAAAACCATCCGATGAGAGATTTACAGGTAAATACGTGGAAAAATTCTATTGTGTATTGCTAACAATACCACCAAAAAGAGCGTTTTTTGGTAACAGTTGGTAATTTTTGTACATAAGATTTCTACTAAACTGATTCAGACTTAATGACAGTACAAATAATCATTATGTTTTTAAGATCACATTTCAGAAATTTGTAATAGTTCCACAGACGGGGATTTAAATAAATAAGATATTCCTTTTTATATACACTTTTTTGTGCTCCTTTATATATTGTTATAATTTAAAAATTACAAATTAATTTTTTGTGATATTTTCACTCTCTAATAAATTGACAAATAAAACAAAGAAACACCTGTATTTCTTTATTTTCCTGAAGTTCTACTACCGGTATTAAAACCGGTATCCCGGTATTAAGATCTAAAAAATACCGAATACCGGTATTGAACTTTTGGTCCGATATTGCAATCCCTAATACAGAATGAATAGTCGTTAACAATGTAATCTCAGTTTAATACTGAACTTATTATACTTTTTATTATTCAAAGACGACTTCTTTTTAACAAGTCATATGTTGTTGACCTATTTGTGTATACGTATATACAGCTATATAAAGACATACATGTATATACAGATTAGTACATTTCAGTTCGAAGGGCAAGTGTTGATGTAAAATATATTGTAAAATAAAAGAAACTACATATGTGTACCTTGTTTATAAATTTTAAAAAAAAAGTATTGCGCTACTTCCTTGAAATAGATATTTATTACAATTAAAGCAAGTATAATAGAGTACTCAGTTCAAATTCATAAGTAATTACAAATAGCATTTTGATATATCTGATCATCAATAATAAAAATGAATTCACGCGAAACGAACGCATACGTACTATAAATCAATGAAAATATAAACATTTTTTTTCCATTTTGTGTTTACGTTTTGCATATCTAAATTGGTTTCTAGTTAAATATTTCATTTACGATCCATAATTCTAAATAATAATCAAAAAATGAGTAATATATTTTTATAACAAAATGTTTATGAATAAAAATGTCATGACTAAAATAAAATATGTTTTAAATTATTTAAAAATTCAAAAAAAATGCGAATAAATATTAAATTACTTTTATTCTGTAATCTTTATTAAAATACGAATCTAAATTTAAATCTAAACACATTCCTGAAGTTAGGGAAAGTAAAGCATATTTGGATGCTTTTTTCATCTTATATGAAGTCCTGTTTCTTAACACTTGTGTTTTGTTCTAATAAATTTTGAAAAAGTTTGAAATAATTTCAAAATAATTCGCTGTTTACTCCTAGAAATTTATAGCGTATAAAACGTGTTGCACTGAATCCGTAATCTCTTTATTGAAATTAACAGAAGAGTTTGATTAGTTTCGAATAAAACAAAAAATTAATGCTAATATTCTCTCACAAATAAAACTTACTTTTCAGTATTTTTAAAGGTGTCAATTTTACATTAAGTATAAGTTATCTAACTGTCTAAAAATATTTTATTTCGTCATCTACGGCAAATTAAAAAAAAAAACACTTTTAGTCATTATTTTTAAAACTTATTATTCTTCAAAAAGATTTTCCTAACTAAATAACACCTCTTTTAAAATACATGTAAATCATTTTATTTTACAATGAATGGGAAATTATATAAAAATATATACTTTCTTCAAATGATCAGTTCTTTTTTCATGAAAAACTTGATTTTTTTTTGCCTTTCTTTTACCTGTGAAAGTTTAAAGTTGTGATAAAACAATAGTTAATTCAAAAATGAATATAACTTTTAACCACATTTATTAAATCCATATATAGCCCACACATAAGAATCGAACTTACTTATTGTACTGAAATAAAACAGTATTATTTAAACTATTACTCCATTTCAAATGCGGTTATTTCACTGTGCTATTTCTTATATAATAAAGCTATTAAATTCGATTTTATTGATTTCCTAGAATGATTCCTCAAATGTTCTCATTAAACCAGAGCTATTTTTGTGAATACTTCGAAGATCTCTCTCAACGTCTTATTCAAACTAACCAATGAGAACAGAGGAAATGTTATTAACTTTTATGATTGTCTAGAGACCAATTGAATTTATTATATCGCTATCATTCAATTCTGTTTCCATAGTGATATTCAAGTGAATATTTTCTGGATTATTATCCGGAAAATGTATTATTTCTCGTAGTCAAGGAAAATGCATCGAATGCAATTAAGCCTTTGGAAATAATGTATTATTTGAACTAGCATTTTCAATTGAATTCTTTGAAAGTGTAGCATTTTTATCTACCATATGCTGTTTAAAAGTTCTTTGCTTATTTTAAAGCTTTTAATGCTCGTGACTATTTCTAAAGACAATTTACATTTAAAAGAATTAAAATATTAAAATTAAAGTATAAAGAATAAATTTATATCTTTCGTAGTAGGATTATATTTCAGATGAAAGGTTAACATAAATAATTGCACAAAAGTTAAATGAATTTGAGATGAAATGAGGTAGTATTTTTACTGAAAACCTATAAGAGCATAATCATTTATATTTCAATTTCAGTGAAAAATAATGCTTATAGAAACAATATATTTGAAAAATTATCGACTTGTCTCAGAAGTTCATGCCAATTTTTGGTAGATGGTTTAAGGACAGGTTTAAATATATCACAATGATTGTGAGAAAACAAATGACATACGTACACATTACAAAAGTCAGTTGACAAAGTTTGAGTGTGTTACATTAACTGTTAACAGTTTTATCCACCTTGAATACCGAAGCAAATTTTAGGCGTTGAATGTTTTTCTTTTACTGCAAAAGCAAAGTGTGATACAATCGGCAAAAAAAAAATATGCAGTGTTCATGGCGAAGATGCTATAAATGAAAAACTATGCGGAAATAGTTTGTTAAGTTTAAAGGTGATGATTTTAAACCAAACGATGTAGAACACTCAGGTAGATAGATTAAAACGATGATAGATAATAATATTACAGATATAAAAATCTATCACCCACGAGTAATTTGGGAAGCTTGAATACATAAATCATTTTGATATATGAGTTCCCCATCATTGATAGATCACATTTTCATTTGCGACTCACTCTATAAATATAACGAGGAGACATTATGTTTGAAGTAACTAATGAGAGACGGAGAGGAAGCGTGAAAAACGGGTAATTTATAGTACTGTTGAATGAGAGACAAATCTTGAGGAACCTTTATTCACCCTCAAAGTTGGTCTTCACCCGCAAACGGTCATGCTCTGAACCTGGTGGGATTTGAAAATAATTCTGTGTATTCAGTTTTTACCAAATAACGAGGTAATAAATTTGCAAAAAGAATTGTTCTCAATTAGACGAATTAAAAACAGTAATTCAACAATGACATCCAGAAAAAACGAATCGAAAGGGTTTCGTGTTTCATCAGAACAATGTGAGCCCTCATGTTTATTTAATAACTACGCAAATTGAAGTTAGGTTGGGAGGTTCTACTCTATCCTCCGATAACTATCTATTTCGGTATCATTTCAAAGTTCCCTCACTGGAAAAAAATGAAACTCTTAAAAACTTTCGTACCTGGAAGGACGGAATTTTCAAGTTGCCTGAAAGATGGAGAAAGTTTGTAGAAAAGAAAATGGCGCTTACATAGCTTAATCAATTTATATCGAAAAATATAATATCATCTGAATATTAATTTTCCTTCAAAATAATCACTAACTTTCCCTAAAACCCAATAAATGTTTGTCAAGAATATTTGAAACATTTTTTATTCAAACTAATAACTAATTTTTATTCTCAAACTAATAATAAGCCTCTCAATTTACATTTTTTTATATACCTCATTATTTTCATCACAGTTTATTAGTTACTCAACCCAAAAAATCCATGTGAATGTATATATCATACATATGCTATTTTTCTTACGTGTACTGTTTCTATAAAGTCTATAAGAATTTAAGTAACAATAATATACATAATTTCAGTGTGTGTGTGTCTGTAATAATAAAAGAAAAATAAATTATAAATTTCTTAAAAAAAAATTAAAATATGATTTTTTTATAAGAGGAAAGATCGTATTTTATTTTTATTTCTATTTATTCGCAGTTCCATTTATCTGGAAGTGCTGGCAAGTTTTCAAAATATTTTCAAAAATACGAGTGATAAAAAATTCAACCAACACTTTCTGGACATATTTTAGAATAACATTATACCTTTCCCAAAAGAATAGTAATACCTTGATGGCAAAAATAACCCAAAAAACACATAAAATATAAAAAATTTTCCTTTTTCCATAATTTATAGTTATTGTAGTAAGAAACAATGAAAAGCCACAAATATGAGAACTCTAAACCACAAATACAAATTCATCAACTTGAAAAATAGCATACATACACAACATGTTGACCAACTTTGGAGCTCATTCAAACGGATAAAGGAGATTTAAATAGGAACTACACGCCATATCAATTCTTATATAACCTATTTCTTTAAGTTTATATATTCACAAAGCACAAATAAAAAGCTTTCAAGAAATTCTGAAGATCGCATTTTTGTCGAAAGAGTATCCATTAGCAGTCAAAGTGTAAATATATCTATCGAATAAGCTTTAGCGAGTTATAGGGGCTGCAGTAGCCCAGTGGTCAAGGTATCGGATCATAGCAAACATGTCATAAGTTCGAACCCAGTACCACTAAAGAACCTCCGTGTAGGGCAGCGATGCACGTTAAATCTGTCGAGTGCTGAACCGTTCTCCCGTTGGTGTGGTGTGGTAATTAGGAGAGGTGGGTGCCAGCACAGGTGTCGTCCACGTCTCTTGACCATGGTTCAAAGTTACGTGGTCCATCACCAAAAGCCCTCGTGTAGTGAACAGTGCGACGTTAATATTCACTCACTCACTTAGCCTGTTATAGAGTTTCTTTTACTTGGTGCTAAATTAAAAGGGTTTTTATTAAAGTTTACGAATTGTATAGTAACAATGAAGTATAAAGAAATAATTTTTTCGTCACTGCATAGAATTTCTAATGAACTGGTGACAGTTAGTAGCAATGGTGCTCACAGACCTACCTATCTTATTTGGGGGGTACAGCAAAAAATATGTAGACGTAAGGTAATCTCTATGGTAAAAATGAAAATTCTGTTGGTCTTGGAAGGGGGCTGAACCCTTTTTCTGTACGCATCTGAATAGTAGAGGTGTAAATTATGAGAATATATGCGTCTTGTTATGATCAGTAGATGTTATTAGAGAAATAAATGTCGTAAGATGTATCTGACTCCGTTCTTTTTTCCAATAGTAAAGGAAGAAGTCATATTATGTCAATAGACGCATACTGTTTCTATAAGTACGTTAAATTCTTTAGATTTGTTCTCAAACTCACACACACACACACAGTGCTTCTCAAACTTTGAATATTTGCGACCCAATTTGCAGTCATAATTTTCATCGCGCCCCCTCATACAGCTATATATTGAATGCAATAATAACGTACTTCGACGCTAAAGCTACAATATGACTTTAATTATAAGCTGCACAAATTATCAAGATAAGAAAGAAGTTTGGTATATAATTTTGTATATGACAAGCCCATGGAAATCACTGGTAATTACTAAACTGGTTTTTACTTCAGCTTTAATAAATTAACTATCAAATACTTTTTGCATTACTGCATAAGTATCTTATATCAGTGTGAATATGTATTTTATTTTTTATTATGTCAGAATGTATTTTGTTTTGTTTCCTTTCAGTAAATTCGTAGTTACTTTAAATTTTTTTATTTTCGATTTTCGAAATGTTCGCGCCCCCCTCGTAAGTTGCTACGCCCCCTGGGGGCCCACAGTTTGAGAAACGCTGCAGTAACTGCAACTGTACTCAATTCTAGATGTAATAAAAGCCAAGGGTTTTCTGCTGATGATTCTGTAGCAGAATACATTTTACTTTTCTTTCTCTTGTTGATAGAATCTATGTACTTCTGAACTGACGATCTTTTTAAATATCAAAACGATGAGAATTAAAAACTTTATTTATTTTTAAAAGGTGGTCTGTATTTTTCCTTGATTAATAACAGAACTTAGAATTGTTATCATTTACTAGATTCTAATAACATGCAACTTTAATCCCAATTAATTGGAACGATTTTAATATTTAGGCAAAAACATTACATATTTTATCTTTCTCGCTTAAGTTATTACGTATGTTGTATTCAAACAGAAGTCTTTAATGTTTGTAATAAGAAACATCCCACATTTCGTTTTCTAAAAATAATTTCTTGAAAAATGGCCTTTTGAAGTCACAAGATCCAAAAATTTATTCAGATTCACGTTTAGAAAGTTTTATTTTGAATTCAAGAAAAAGTATAAACAACTTAAGAGTTGTACATTATGAGAAAAATCTGTTGTGAGAGCTCTAAGTTTATTTCCTCCTGAGGATATGAAACACTTGAATTATATATTTACTCTTGCACTTACATATATAATAATTTACGTATTGTAGACAGTTTAAAATATATAGATAAATGTAGTTTGTCAAAATTTTGTGTTAAGTAACTCAGTAAATTATCCTTTATTTAAATTACTGTAGTAAATGCATAATCTAGTTGCGTGAGAATAAGTAAGTTAATTAGTAAGTACGCGTCTCAGTTTAATTTAAGGAATTATTGTATTTACTTAAAATATAAATATGTTTAAAATAAAAACAAGTAAAAATAAATAGGCAAAACTGTGAAGTACTTAATTTAAAAATAGAAACTACATTAAGTTGAACCGAGATTTTAAACTAAACTTTACCTACATGACCAAATTCCTGATGACAAATTACTGAAATGAACTACTTAATAAATTTCTGAAATGTCTTTTCGACTAAAATTATGAGGGTAAATAAATTTATAAAATTGAATGTATCCACAGAATATTAACAGAGTTAGCGTAAGTTTGCATGTTTCCTTACAACAGGATAATACGTGCTGGGTAAATGGTTCTACGGAATTTTTTAAAAAATGTGAGACATAATAATTGAAATTTTTTTTCATCCATTATTGATACACATTTTAAAGGTTTTTTATCTGAAAGAATTACAATATTTAAGTACATAAATTAATGCTTCGTACTCTTTACAATCAAGATTCTTATTAGACAATAAAACAGCCTGTTATATCTCAATACTTATATCAAGTAATGTTACCGATTTTTAAGTAGGTTTCTTGCATATATAATCTCCGTGCAAATAATGTTATGTGCATCATTTTAATAAAATATTACGGCTTTACTTTTATATATCAATACAAATATTAGCGAGCATAAAATCCAGCATAAAATATTAGTGAGTTAATTGCAGTATTAATATGACATTTAATTAATTTTAAATTATAAAAATTAGAAATCTCGTAATTTAGCTAAATTACTTATAACGTGATTAATATGTCCTTATGAAGAGCAGATTAATTATTGTGCATGACTTATCGTTTGTATAGAAAAAAACTAATTCAGTTTCGCATAATTTTGTAAAAGTTTTTATTACAAATTTCTAGCTTTCCATAAATTTAATATAACACAAATATTCAAACTCTTTATTAGGGACCTTCAGTAAAGCAAGGAAATAAATCAATTTGTTTTGCCATTGCTTAAAGTTTTATTGAAAAAACTCAACTAGTACAATATTTTTCTTTTACTTTCAAATGGGGCTGCGAATGAGTGACCATTGCACAGACCTGGTACATTCTCCGGGAGTTGGTATAATATTTTCGTGTGGCACCGTATAGGTGGATACCAAGTGTCACAATATAATTTGAAGCCCAGCTACCTCACCAGAGGGAGGCACCTGAGCTCCAACGATGCAAAATGGAAAAAGAAAATTTAATTTCGCTGAGAATACCCAAACCAAACAGGCATTCAAGGGATCTTTTACATGCCGCAAAATCATATTACATTGACACTGTCGATTTTTTGTATCATGAAAATCCACCGACTTGTGCCGGGGTCGAGCCCACAAACTTGGGCGTACAAAGCCAGCGCCAAACCAAATACACCACCCAGCCGGCTATCACAATATAAAGCAATAAATTTAATTATGGAGGTGAATTCTAATGTGACAAATTCTGGATTTATCATTCAGTACTTTTAAAATAAACCAACTGGAATAAATTGAACAATTTGAAATGTTTGTTAAAGTACTTTTTCATATTTTTAACGATTGTTTTACGAAAATTTAAACTAAGGAACTCACTTCTTTAAGCTTAAACACTAAATAAATACACAAACTAAATGAGATGCAAATTCAAGAACAAATCTTAATGAACCCGCAAACACTGGATTCTATCTATCGGTTTCATTAGCGTCTTGTATCAGTTCATCTTTCACAAACACCTTCCAGCAATTTTTCTCCGCTTTTTCTTATTAAATTACGTGTGATATGTGTATGTAATGCTAACAATGAGGCTTCTTTACTATAAACTTATAGGAAGCTTTGTTTTAAGAAATGAATTGAATAATACAAAAAAAGTCCTAAATTAATTCAAGGTTTTTTTGGAACGTTTAAGATATTTCAGATATATAAAATGAAACTTCTATCAATGCTAGATCAAAAACAATGTACTGAAGTTATTTAATTACACTGTATCGAAATATAATAGAATATCTGCATAATGAAATTATTTCGAATTTTGTAAATTCCAAGAAGAAATTTAAAAAAATCATATCTGCATTCCAATTTAAAATTTCTTTCAAATAAAGTAGAAGTGTAATTCCAAGTATTAAAAAATATCTCCTTTAAAACCAAAACTTATGACAAGTAAAAATATATAAAGATAGATTTATTTTTAATTCACGCTTAAACAAACATCCTGAGTTAGTTCAGATTGTATTGAAAAAAGAGATGTATTGGGGTAAATATTTTGATTTTTAAAATTTATCACCTTCCTTTTGAAATCATTTTCATGAAATATTTCATAAAAAAATAATTTATGGATTCTGATAAATAACTAATTTAAACGACGATTAAAAGTTTATTTCCATTTCTTTTGTAAAACAGTTTTTTTTCTGGAATGTGAAATATACCTAAAATTATTTATTCAAATAATTATACGCCAAAAAGATATTAAAAAATTGTTTTGCCAAAAAACAATAAGGAATTAACAAAGATAATAATAAGAGACATTATTAATGAAGTAGGAAAAATTAAATAGTGAAAGCTCTTTTACTTTTTTCTGATTAAATACAACATTTAATTTGTAAATAAATTCCCCTTTAATTTATTAATCTGTTGTTTCCACAATTTAGTAATATTAAATTACTCTTAACTTTCTTTCTAAAGTTTTAACTATTCGCAATTAGATTTTAGTACAAATGATTATATGAATTAAAATATATTCATATATATTTGAAACAATTATTAAATACATATCAAGATTTTTTTCCCTGTTTGCAAATGCTTGTGAAGGAACATAAGATTTTATTCAAAACCAACCTGATTAAATTATTTGGTTTTTCAGATATGTTAATTTAAAAAATTCACCCAGGAAACAGTCCAAATATTAATTTTAATATATAGATTGTACAATTTTAACAACTAAGAGTGTGTTGCAAGTAATATTATACTCAATTTCTTAAAATATTAATGTAACTGAAAAAAAGAGATTTCTTTGTATATAATGATTAGAGTTGGACCTAATTAGAGCTCATGAATGAACAATCTTAAACACTTTATAAATCACCCATTATATTTTACACAAGTCATTTAATAATTAATTTTCACTCAAAACTTTTAGTAATAAAGTCAACGAGTGCTTTTATCTCTATAAATAATGATTTTTTATTCTCAAATCATAATGGAATAACCTTTTGTTAACCCTTTAAGCGGTAAATTTTTTTGCCTAAAATATTTCCAAAAGAGGCACATTTTTTATTGCACATAACAAAGCATAATACTTAACAGAATGTGAAAATGGAAGAATTTTATTTTAATTTTCAATTTTAAAGTTTTCATAGTAATTCTTATTTTATAATTGTGGAACACAAAACCCCCTAAATGCTTGCTTTCAATAAATACACTCTGCATACTATGATGAATGTCTCACAAAACTTAAAAGAATTTCTCTCATACTTGAAAAAATATTTCATGTTCGCGCCTCTTTCTCAAACGGTTGAGAATTTTGTGTGTGTGTGTTTATATACATATGCACACACAATATGAAGCGTGGTGTAATACTAAGTATTCATTTCAATGGGGGAAAAGATGCTATCGATTTTTTTAGATTATGTTTCCCTTTTCATTTCTTCTCAATTAACAAATTGCATATTGCCTTTCCAAATGCTGTTCTTTATCGAATATTTTCAAGAATCTAAATGCTTGCCTTTAATGAAAAATTCCTACCTTCACGACAAAGAAAAACCTGGATAAGGAATATTTCGGTACCATGGACAAACTGCATCTCTTAAAAACACTACCACTATAATATTCTCATTATAAGAATTAAAAATATGGACAAATCAAAGACAGAAAGAAAAAAAAATATCAGCACCCGTACAGCGTACGGGCAAAACGGTGATGGCCAGCTTTCGGTAATCCGTAGGGACAAACAAGTTAAGACAGCAATACAAAACCTGCGGCCCGCGGGCCACATGGGGCACACTGAGCCTTTTTAAGTGGCCCGGTCATGACCCATTGCTCTGAAAAATTTACTTATTTAAGAACATTGTATTAGAAATTAGGTGGAAAATTCTTTGTCAAGAAATCAAATACATCAATTTTGCTTTTTTGCTATCGATGTCGTACGAGTAGGAATAGATATTCTTTCTCTATTTGGAACGGTTACGGTTAAAGATAACAGACAACAGTGGAGTCACAAACAATTCTATGGATGGAACAAATTCTTAACTATCTTTCATATCTTGCAAGCGAAAAATATTCGAAGAAAATATATCGTTTCAAGAATGTTGACTATTTTGTAGTGAAAAACACAAATATGGATCAGTAATTGTTTGATTCGTCACGAAAGTGCTGTATTTAAAAAAATACCAATAAACGCGGGAATCGTTCAATGACACTTTTCGTCAAAGATCTCTTTCAAGAGGTGAATAATAGGCTTTCTTAAATTATCTTTGCAACAACAACAAAGTGTTTTGTCAGTGGTAATATCACAGTGATAACAAAAACATCCTATGAATTTTGTTGTATTACAGGTAATTATATGAAACCTTTTACTGAGAGAAATGCAGAAATTGTGAAAGAGTGTTTCTTAAACGCTTCTAATTTAGAGTTTGTGACAAAAAAA
>BMAV01000160.1:292234-304833 GCA_019973955.1 Trichonephila inaurata madagascariensis | reverse complement strand
TATGTATGCGGCCCGCGTGAAATAGCTGACATATGTATGCGGCCCTGCAGAAAAAAAGGTTGAGTACCCCTGAGTTAAGGGATTAAAGCTGTCTTTGCCAAATGGAAGACAGTGTGGACTAAACGTGGAGCACTTTTTCAGACAGAATAATGTCTCAACATTCACAAAAATTTGTAACGTTTTAATTCATTCATCTGTTGGTAACAAAGCTCTTTAAAACTTCAAAATATTCCACAGATAACTAATTTTTCACTTTGACGTGTAAAGGGATATTTTGCTTAGCATTACGGTATAGGAGGGAAAAAAAAATTCCGAATTCATTTTATACCAGAAAAAAATGGGTCAACTAGAGTAAAGATGAGTAGTATGATAAAATATGCTGCTCTCAATAGGATAACGAGGCCAGATTATAATATTAATGTTGAAGTACTTTCGTATCTGAAAAAATATATATTTCACACATTCAAGCCCTATACCTTAACATTAAGCGAAGACTGCTTTAAATAAAAATAAAAGAAGCATATTTCCCCAAAGACTAAGGTTATACGTCGGTGTGCGTTATACGCCGGATTTTATGGTGTTTACATTAAGTCATTTTTTTCAAATAATGAAATCAATAATAAAACCAATAATCAATAATCAAACCTATCATAGTACTATTTTTGCGAAATGTTTTGTATTTTATTTTTACAATGAAATATAATCTCTAATATGTATGGTTTTTTCTTGATATTATCATAACTCTTTTATGCTTAAATTTCTTTTTAACTTTTTATCTCCCGATACAAGATTGATTCTCTTTTCTACTCCGTATGGAATCCATTTAGCAAATAACATAACACATCAACAAATGAGCAAAACAACTCTATCCAAAAAAGACCGAAGAAAGCAATAGGTACAAAACTATCTTCGCTGTTGGCAAAAACTATACCAACTACACAACATTCAGACCTATTACCGGCAGAAGGGAATCCAGAGAAATTCCATACAAAATTCAGCAGCTTTTTCCCAAACTTCCATCATTTTTGGAAGATAAAAAAAACTAAGGGTAGGAAGGAAAATATCTAGTAGGAGGAAGCATATTGGAGGATTGAAATCCAGGACCATTACATCAGAGACATACCATAAATTCCGAATGAAGAGGCCGAGGCTTGTCAAATAAATGAAAATTTACGATTTACGGAATCAATAGCAAAAAAGAGAAGGGGAGGCAACGTGTGCTGTTACGTCATTACTTCCACTCTATGGTTATCTTAAGAATTTTCTCTCTGGATAAGAATTTTCGTGTTTTATGGTTTGAGGATCCTGAAATTTGAAGATTCTTCAAGCTCTGCTTGCAGCAGCCAGGGAATGATGTAGCGAATTTCTGGTTTATTACCTTTAACTTGATAAATATGTTCAGGGGAACTCTATATCTAAATCGAAGGTATTTTCTTAATAAAGCCCCATATTTCTGATAAGGCAAGTTATTGCTTGGAGGCTACAAAATGGCATATAGATTGCATGCTTTGTATTGAAATACAGTTTATTGTTTCATAGAAAATAAAAGATTAACTTAAGGAGGGAGTTTTTGAAAATACGTCGAGAGATTTAATTTTTTACTGATTCACTCGGAGAACGAGATTTTTGTACTTCATTTGATTTACAAAATGGTTTAACATCAACATAGTTAAATTTGATGAAAATAAAACAAAAAAGAATACATTAAAAATTAAATAAAAGTAAATTATTTTTCCTATTCTACTGCATCTCATCTTAACCAGCCTACTCCTAGACTTCATTACTGCGGTGTTTCTTAGGATTGCAATGTAATCATTCACATTTTTAATGTTTTAAAATGTAATACTAAACAAACTAAAATTTCAAAGGAATTAAAAACCTTTTTAGTGCTATTAAAGCAGATAAAATCTATAATTTTAATTATAGTTTCAGGATGTCTTAAATAATGTTTTAAACAGTAAAATATATATATTCTTTTTGATTATGAAGTAGAGTTACTTTTTAAATTGTGTGTGGAAAGTAATAAAAATTTAAATATCTCACTCTATATAAAAAGTTTTTCATCATGCTGTAATAAATTTAATTATATATAAGGTATAGTTATTCAAAACTGGTCGTAAAAAGTTGAAATTTACTGAAAAGGAAAGCCAAGAATGAAAGTGGCAAGAAGGTTCCCCTCCTTTCCAGTGCTTTCTCAAAAAATCCACTTACGCCATATATTATGTTGTTATAGATTTCTCTAGTAATTTTTAGAAGTATCCATCTGGTGGCAGCCAACATCGCTGTATCGCCAATATTTTGCCACTTCCATTGAAAACCCAGTGCAACTTAGAAGAAAGGATGATTAGTAACGTTGTTTTTGAAGAGGTGCTAAATTGAGGTACAAATTAAAATGCGGAGATAAGGACTAGAAATCTATTTTTTTTTCCGTCTTACAATATATTGAAAAAAAAAGAACTATATAATACATGTAAATTATAGTTTTACAATCTTAGCTTCCGCACAGGATTTCTCAGAAACTATTTATAATATTAGTTTAAAATTTCATACTCGGGTTTGAAATAAGGCTCTTCATAACTTATACATCAATTTTCAAAAAAAAGTTTATTAAAAATTTTTTATTTGAATTTTAATCAATTTTTTTCTTTAAATTTTAAATTTTTCGTTATAATTGTATTTAAAAAGTATTTTTTTTTCTTTAAATTTCTTAAAAGTAAGTATAACTTCAAAAGTGAACATTTTTATACCAAGTAAAACAAATTTTGCAAATTTGTATCAATTTTGTACTTTAGAATCATGCGCGATGTAAAATACTGATTTTCATATTTTTGAAAAATTGTCCAATTTATATTTCTTATAACTTTTTTAATTTTTTTTCAAACTCTCTGAAAATTTGAGAGATAACGTAAATATATATGATTATCATGTAGTAAAAATTTAAAATTATTGTTTTGTTTTTTTGCTAGGTTACATTGGTTTGAAGAAGGGTGTTTTTTTCGAGCGCACTAATATCGGTTAAGAGTCCTGTGACTCCGTAATAAAAATTATCGGACTTGAAAATGAAAACTTATTTCCATACCAAATAGAAATATCTTTAAAAGGACTGTTAAATGTATATTTGGGCTTCAAACTGTTACAGAAGCAGGGCTTCTTATAGTAAGAGTTGTATAGGTTTGCTTATTCTTTACATTTCATGTGTACGGACATATAAACATTAAAATTGGTTCCTTCAATAGCAAGATTAAATTTACAATAATCAAACGTATTCATTTGGGATTTTGAATTGAATTTTATGTGTATTGCTTTAATTTCACGATTACTTTTAACACAGACTTTTTGTAGACGATTAATAGGTTGAAAACTGATTTCTTTACATTTCATATGTACGGACATATAAACATTAAAATTGATTCCTTCAATAGCAAGATTAAATTTACAATAATCATTTGTATTCATTCGTGATTTTGAATTTGATTTTATGTATATTCCTTTAATTTCACGATTACTCTTTTAACACAGACTATTTGTAGACGATTAATAGGATGAAAATTGATTTCTTTTCATAAGAGAGAAAAGCATATATTTAGATAGATATTTCTCAAATAAGAAACTGTATCGCGACCATCGAGCAAAGTGTAGACAAATTTTTTAAGCATTCCATAACTCTTTCTAAAATGTTACAATATATGCATTTGAAATTTAAGTCCTAAAGTACATATACATAAATTGAGAAAAAAAATAAGGGATTTAAATATCTTTTAAAAACACTATTCTATATTCAATTGTATACAAATAGGTATTAGCAATTGAAACTTGGAGCATTTTTTTCAGATAGTCAATATTAAAAAAAGGTTTATTTTTATTTATAATTTATTATATCTCATGAAAAATAATTTATATAAAACTTGAATTAAGGTTTTTGGAAATCCAGAGAGAGAGAGAAAAAAAGGCAAAACACATTTTCTTTCAAAAATTAAGTGTAATGGTTCGAATTTTTTGGGTCTATAAATGTAAGTGGCTTGATTTTTTCTAAATTAGTGATTCTTTAAAGCTAACGAAAGTGCTGTAGGTGATTGACTCAGTATAATTTTAAACTAGGTCAATTAACACGGTCGTTTCCCGAGGGCGAACCGTACTCATTCTTTTTAATTTCGTCTGATTCGGAATGAACTGTTAGCTTCTTTTTGTTGGAGGGTAGGTGAACATGTTTGAGAGACTCTCCTCTATCCCCCTTCCTTTGTACAACTTCCCTAAGGAAAATGAGAAGTATATATCTCGAAAACATTTTGAAGTCCTATTGAATTTCCCATGCAGCAGTCGACGCGAATCTAATTGATTAAAAACACGAACCTGAGACGTTATTTGAATGTTACCAGCCTCAAAGCCGTGTTGACACAGCTTAACGACTGAGATAACATGGCGCAAAGAAATTAAATTCAAAATTGACAAATGGAAGGCATTACTAAAAGTATACTGATGGTTTATCAATAGTTTTACATCTGCTTGTTCTTGTTTTTGTCTATAAATTGCTTTTCAATACTTGAAAAAAAATTTGTTAAATAAATGAAGCAAATTATATTACTGAACATTAATGGTAACATATTTAAAGCTAATTTTTAAACCAAATCATGAGCTTCATGGTAAGCAATACTCAAATTTCGAGTACAAGTCTTTTTTACCAAATTTGTTATGCGGTTTAAACCGAGTTTCAACTTAAAAAGCAGGACTGAAATCCCTTACACGTAAAATTGCAAGAATGATGGGGATCTTCACGTGACCTTCTCGTCTCAATTTATTATTACTCAAATCATGGTCTTGTATTTCGCTATCAATAGAGGGTTACCATGGCTCAAGACGACATTAAAAAGGTTGATGGATCTTGAAAAATTTATTTGGAGATACTCGAAATCATTTAGTGATTTTTTTATTGGATATTTAGAAACAGTCGGAAAAAAAATACTTTTTAAGAAAAACTATTATTTCTGAAAATAAACACCTAGATAATGTTTGTACCAAGCGAAAAAAATTACTACTTACGTAGTATACCGTCGAGCAGTTTTGTCAAATAAAAATAAATTACCAAACTCCGCGATATAATGCCAATAGTGGAAAATCATTTCTGCGCATGTTTAAACACGATAAAGTTGACAGCATTTAGTGATCTTTTGAATTGGCGAAATTGGTCAGTGGTTTTTTGTACTACGCAAGTAATGAATAATTTTATAAAACCACCTTATTCTCAAAAAGTGGCTATAGTTGCTGATTTATACAATTATAATTTAGATTTGTGATGGAAGATATATATATGTATAGTTCATGTTTTTTCTAATACACTGAAAATAACCGATATATAGTCCGAAATATTTCATTCTATTGCAGTATATATAATATTTTTACTTCGTTGATCGATATGTCTAGCTGTTTTGATTTAGTCTTCACTGACCACGTATCAGGTAGCTTTTTATTGGAGTATGATGAAATATTCATAGAACACTAATCATTCTGACAACGTGATCATGTATAAAATAAACATTCATATTGCCATAATTTCTTAGTTAAAGTTACAGAATTTACTTAAATTGAGAGAATTATACTTGTATCGACGTTTGACGAATCTAAACAATACGGATTACGGAAACGTAATCTGATATAAGTTCATTAGTTATGAGAGATCACAATTCTATCTCGTAAAAAGATTCCCTGAATTTATTCCCCCATCCCTCTTTTTTGTAATAACGTTAAGCAAAATATTTTAATTTTAGTTCTTTATCAAGTAAATTATTGAATGAGAAGACTTTAAAACCTATATGGATTTTCTAACTCTCTCTGATCCAGTATCTAAAATATCTCTACTGGAAACCATCTAGAATCTAATTATTGTACCACTACATCTAATAATGGACGTAAATTTAAATTCTAAATTAATAAAATCCAGTAAAGATAAAAGTAGCATTGTTCAGAACCTTAGAACAGAATCAGTTATGTTAAGTTGTGCAGTTTTATTCACGTATAAGGGTCTTAGAATCACCTCGGAACCCCGTTTGTCGAAATCGCCAACTTTAAGAAATTCAAAAATTCTGGTAACTCTACACAACCGTTTCATTAGTGTGGCAACCACGCGCATGATTTTCAGCTTTTTTCGGCACATGACGTAACCATTTTCATTCGCGTTAGTTTTACATGCAATGATGTTTTTCTCCTATTTTGATCTTAATCCAAATTTCTGAAAATACGGTTGAGAGACTTGACAACCACAGGAAAAAATGCAGTAAAGTTGCTTCAAAAGTACAGCATTCTACTTCAGAATTGCAAAAGTTTAAACTCCCATGCCTTAATTTTTTTCCCCAGGAAATTAATATTTTTTAAATACAGTACAGTGTTAAGCTATTTTTAAATTTATTACAATGAAATTTGAGCCCAAAAAAGAATTATAGTACCCAGCTTTAAAGTTTATAATTTTTAAAAAGTTAATAAAAAATAGGGAAGGTTTAGTTTATATTTCGTATAAAGGATAACATTATAAAATAAATGCAAGAAATAGTATAATGTAAACTATGCAAAAATATATGTGATAAGTGGCGTAAACAGGCCTCATTTATAGTTGAATTTACGTTCAACAAGTAATATAAAAAAAAAATTAAGTCAATTCCTACTTAGATCAACAAAAAAAAATTATTTTAGCTACTTTTTATTAAATCGTTACAATTAATATAAATATGTATATACATATATGACAGAATCACAATATTAAATGGTAATTAATTTTTATTAATTATCATTAAAGTATCGTATTGTCATCCAAAGCAATCGTGTATATAAAATTTCAATTCAACTGAATGTTTTAAAACGTGAGAAAAAAAACTTTTTCAAGTTTTGACACAAGTCGCCAAAAGGGTCGCTAAGTCGCCAATGTGGTTGTATTTTTATTTCTTTAAATAATTAGTTTTAATCAATTAATTTTTATTAATTATAATTAAATCATTGTATTGTCATCCAAAATAATCATGTATATAAAATGTCAGCTCAATTGAGCGCTTTAAAATTTATTTTATTAACGAATGAAAATTCCACCAAGATAAAAATAAATAAATATATAGAGTGTGTGAGTTAATAGTACATTGAAAAAGTCACGTGAATGAAAGCGCAAAGGAATAATATCTATAGTAAAACCAAAAATCTGCTACTCTATAGGAATAGGGTTGCAACCTCCAACCTCTTGTGAACCACAACCCCTGAATTAATTGATCCACCATTGTAATCCACCAATCTTCAATGAAAAAGTCGTCAAATATCTGTAATTATTTGTGATAATACGTAAGTTTCCAATGCCTGCATTTATCCAAGTTTCGCCAACTATCTGGATTACAACCATGGAATCTAAATGTATCTATTCGGATCAATACTGTTCAACATATAGAAAAAATCAATGTACAGACTTGCCTCAAGTAATTTCAAGAGAGATAACATGACTGTAGTTGTGTTAGTTCACATTTCCTACTAAGGTATACTCACAGTCGCATCTTTAAAATCTTCTTTTCTTTCAAAGAGAAGTACATTAATTATTGTTCTGTAATAAATATAATTTAAATAGAAAAAAATATATAAAATATACTTAAATTAAAAATTTTAGCAAAACTTCAATGCACGCCACATAGTAAAAATCATTCTATAAAATTTAAAAATCGGGCATGAGCAACGTGCATGCTTACATTCTAAAAATTAAAAACTGAAATTCTTCACGAATTCCAACTTTCGCAACGTCATCATCCATTCGGAATTTTTTTTTTTTCAATTTCTAGAAAATATTTTCATTCCATCAACCTCCCTGCTGCATCCCTATAAACAAGTCGACGTTAATTGAATTTACTCAAACGATGAAGAGAAGCAATTACATAAACTCCGAGAAATTGGAAAAGTGCCATGGTTCACGAGGAATGATTCCTAAGGGGAAATTTGATATCTTTTCCCCTCAGCTTCGAAAGAAGGAATCCAATTTGCAAAACAGATATTTACCGACGAACAGGGCACTTTCGAGGAGTAGCTTACTACTTAAAGGAAGGCGAATATATAAATAGTACTTTTTTCTTTCTTTCTCGCTGTCTACACGTTCCGGCAGATTAGTCATTATTTTTCGAGATCTTTGTATTTCAGAAATCCGTGCATAGGTATCTATCGATTTTGTTATCTGTTATTCCTTTTGAGAAGTTAAATTGCGCTTAAAAATGCGAAAGGGTCTTTCGGTTCATGACTTTAATTAGATGAAATATGGAGTTCCCATTTTCTTAATGATTGAACAATGAAATATATTTTTAAAAAGCGGTGCTTTAATTGTATGTGTCAGTCGACTTCAGCATTAATTATGTCGAGTTTTTTTTATAATGAATAGTTAAACTTAAATATTATTAAAACGAAGTTCATGATTATATAGCAAACTTCACAAATATAAGCATCGATTTAAAAGTTAATATATATATATATTTGGGAATAGTTTTTGGTGCTTCTTCTCTACACAAAATTCTCAACGAATTCTTATCTTTACTCCTGTCATTCGAATTCCTTTTCCTTTTTTTATCTCCTGCCATTAATAAAGATTTTATCCCAATTCACCTTAGATAATTAGCATTTACGACGTTCCTAAAAATGCCATTATCATTTATACTAATGGCAGTCTGACCAAGCAGATAGTGGTATATAATACCGATATCTCCCATGAAAAATTGACTCCTTTTAAACATAATCTGGACTTCTGATCATTTTTTAGAATTGAATTGATAGCAATTGATATAGAACTAAGGCTATCCTAACCTAAACTCAGTGGCGCAACAGCTCAATAAGGCCAAAGCCTACTGTGCTAATCACAGTATTCGTGACCTTGGGTGCTGAGATGCATGAGCAGATGTTTCGGTCAGGTGGTCAATCTGAAGTGAAACCCCCATTTTTTAGTTCCCATGCAAGCTTGGTACTCATTTATCGACATACTGAAGGGATGAAAGGCTGAGTCGACCTTGCCCAACCCGAATTTAGACCCCGGACCTGTAGTGTGAAGTATCGATAAGCTATCACTCTGTCACTTGCTTCTAAGGATATCGTAACCAAGAGCTATAATGATCTTTGGATTCTTTCCGATGTAACCATAGCTCACTCCAACACCTGAACAACTAGTTTTTTGTTAGCAGAAAAACGAGTTTCACTATCCTACACAAGCAAAACCTTATATCGCTGCATATCCATTTTCAGTGGGTTCCATCTCATGTCGGCCTTTACGAAAAACTAGCAAAGGAGGATTGTAATTTTCCCACTTTCTCCTTTTCCTTTCTCAAATTATACCCGTCGAAAATATTACAAACATGGTGTGTTGGAGGGTTTCTCAATCTCATCTTTAGCATGTTGGTAATAAACCCGGTCTGGATTTAGCCCTTAGAGTGTGACAGATAGCGCTATCACGTCTGGCCAGTCGTAACATTAACTTCTCTTTTTCAAAAAACAAGATATTCGACACTTAAGCGAAGTGTCAATTTTACCATGTTTTAACCGAGTATATCTTGAGTTATAGGGACCTTTCTAGGAAAGATATCTATATGAATATTCTTCTTGTATTCAACTTTTTACCTAATGAATCTTGTCTGACTTCTTCAGTCTCCGAAAGATTATAAACAGCAATAACAACAGCTCAACGCAAAAATTCTTCGAAATGTTGTAGCGAGATCGATACCAAAAAGGTGCAATTTTCACATTTGAATTTACCTATGAGTAAGACAGAATACGCATGCGTGTCTAAGTATGAATATGTCTTTCCATATAATGAATCTTGAGCAACATTTAAAATGCGCGTAAAATGGCTTTATTATTTTTATTAATATTATTATAGTCACACTATCTCACTGTACAATGGCCTCTAGGTATTTTATGCAGAATTCTATTTTGCATAAAATTCTTCACACACACACACACAACTGGATATAATTAATCAAAAACCATCTAATATATTCCATATAAAACAAATGTAGTTAAATTTTTGAAAATTGCAACTTCGACATTCAAGTGTGGACATTGCACACTTTTGCTATCTATCTCACTACAACATATTGAAGAATTTTTATATTGTGCAGTTATTGTTTTGGAGACAGAAGAAGACAACTTTTATAAGAAAAAATATGGGTTACAATTATATTTATATAGATATCTTTCCTAGAAAGGTCCATACAACTGAAGTTATATTCGGCGGACACATGATAAACCTGACACTAGGAACAAGTGCCGAAGATCTTGTTCTCTGAGAAAGAAAAGAAGTTGAGGTACGTAAGTAGTATCACAACCATGCTAATTTTCAAATTAATTCACCAAATTGACAACTTCTATTTCGCAAGTGTCGTTAGCACTGAAGTGTCAGCCATGTTTTATTTCATATTTCTTCATTTGCCGCCCTTCTAAAGCTAACCGTTCATTAATATGGCAATTCGAATACTAAAATGCCAATCTGAGATTTGTCGAATTCTTAAATAAAAAAATTTAGTAATTAAATTAATAATAATATAGTTACATAAAATTATTAATGTAATTGTATGTAATAATTATTATATTATTATTATGCAAATACATTGTACCAATTGTTATTATTGTATCAATACATATAAAATATCACTGTGTATTATACAGATTTATTTGGTAATTTGGTAGATTCAAGAACATCTTATACATACATACATACATACATACATACATACATACATATACAAATCCCATCTAAGAATTTTACAGAGAAATCAGGATCATAGTTCAAATTGTTTTTTTAGTTCTAGTAAAACTAATTTGTTAATATTTTTTTATGTATAAAAAGATTATTTTTAGAAATATTTCGAAACTTTTACTCAATATCTTATAAAATAATATTCAGAAGAGTAGTGGATATATAAACGTTAATAATTATTGTGATAGTTTATTTGTGTTTTAGTTATACACTTACATGAAAGGTACGAAGGGCTTCTGGTTTTATCCTCTTATAATCTTATTTTCTTCAAGTAGATTTCTTTTTTCCAGGCATTTGGTGGATTTACGACTTCTAGCTGCTTGAGTGATTTTTTTTTCTGTTTTCATTTGAAACTATTCGTATTTGGTAAACAATGATGTCTCCCCTGAGGGGTTCGAGAAATTTTTCTCTATTTTTGGCCATTTCTCAAGTCATTTCTTCTCTTTATTTCTTCTTTTTTTGTATTTAAAATTTTTTCAAGATCCCACATGCGTATTTTCAAAAGTAAACTATTTAAAATATTTTTGCAAAGTATAATGATTTGCACTGATGTGAACTAAATATGCCTCTGTCTTTCAAAAATCGTTGTGAAGTGGGACGAATGCACGTTAAAAATATTTCGAGTCTTTTTATCTTTACGTTGATATAGAGCGGGAGTTCGAAGACATTGACTATATCAGCACAGATATCGTCAACGTGTTGGCTTTGTTTAATAACACAGTAATCCATCCTTAATACATCTAAATTTGTTTTTAGGTTGGCTGAGAAGTAGCGTACCCACTTCGTCAGCTCAAGATTGGGGGTTTGAACCCTGCTAAAATCGATATTTTTTCTGGATGTGAAAATTGTAGGCACGCATGTCGTACAATAATGGGGCGTGTAAAAGATCCCTAGAGCATCAATTTGGCTCTGGTATTCTCGGCAAAATTAAATCACGGCAATATTTAGCTTGAGTTAAAAATTATGTATATATATGTGTGTGTGTGATGAATCCCCAACCCTTCAAGTGTCAGTTGGGGTAAAACCTACCAGAACAACTCAACCCGCCTCCCGCATAAGGACTTTGACTCCGGTGAACTTACGAACCACGTGAACGAATGACGCATTGACTCCTGATCGACGCTGAAAATAGGACTCGTTTTATGTATTGGAGTAATTCTTAGATTGACAGGAGAAATACAACGTGCAGCCGTTTATCATATTATATTTTATACTTTTGTCTTAAACAATTTACTTACAATTGTGAAAATATACCTTTTTCTAGCTGAGACAAATTAAGTTTCTTATCTATATTGCTGTAAATATCCATCTTTCAGGGTGTTCAATGAAGAATTTTCATATTTGTGTAACACCTTCATTAGTATATCATTGTGCGACATAGCCATCATTCGATAGCCATGTCGTGGGGTTTCCGCGTAAGTTAGAGGTGTGGGGTTCTCGGAATGATGAGACATTCTATAATTCTTAATATGACTTTTATTAAGAATTTAACTTAAATTACTTAGATATTGAATAAACTTATATTAAGTGAGAATAAACCACTACACGTAGTCTTAACCAACTCGGATCGCGCAATTAGATCACTTATCAATATAAATATATTATATCTGCCTAATCACAATCTCAATAATATACTAGCATTCAGAATATAATCCTCCTACCTTGGTTGAATACTCAACGGTTCAATTACTTTCAGATATTCAGTTAGGTTCGAGTGCAATAGTATGCACCTTGTAGTAAGGGCTTGATATCCGTGATGCTTAGGTAGGCCGTCAAAATACACTTCTACCTTTTCCGAACTAGCTTCCTCTAAATTGCCATCCTTGCTCACTAAACATTCTATCCTTTTAAA
>BMAV01000160.1:273604-292218 GCA_019973955.1 Trichonephila inaurata madagascariensis | reverse complement strand
ATCTATGCTTCGTTTCACTTCTTGGATTTGGGTTGGAAAAGTTTTGCCATTAATCGTGGCCGTCAAAGAACGTAGAGGTTATGTTAGAAGAAGAACGCGAGATATGTCACAATTGTATTATTTTGAAATATGTTATCAAGCTTTGTAAATGTCAACTATGTATTGCTGTAATAATTAATTTTTGTGATACTGTTGTTTCCTGTTGTAGCCACTTAATCGGAAATATTTTGTGTATTTGTGTAACATAGTATTAGGTACTCCACGACATGACGATTATCAAAGTAATTTATAAAAGTTTAAAAAACAATATAGCTAAGTTTTCAGTCATTGTTGTGTCAACAATGATCCTGTTCCGGTTGTTGTAAGAGCCATGTGGAGGGGGGAAATTGTGATGAATCCCCAACCCTTCGAGTGTAATTTGGGGTAAAACCTACCAGAACCACTCAACCCACCTTCCGTATAAGGACTTTGACTTCGACTCCGGCGAACTCACGAACCACGTGAATGAACTACGCACTGGCTCCTGATCGACGCTGAAAATATTACTCGTTTTGTCATGGCTTGGAGTGCAGACTGCTTTGCTGAATATTGAAATAAAATATAATATGATAAATGGCTTCACGTTGCATTTCTCCTGTCAATCTAAGAATTACTCCAATACATGATATATATATATATAGGCCAATTCTCTACTAACAAGAGATCACATCCTAACAATAACATTCGACAAACACATAGACAGCAGGAAAATCACACAATGAAGGACAAAAGAGTAATCGAGATAATAAATATAAAATGGATGCTGCAGTGTTATGAGCATTACTGACTTAGGACAGTTATTATATAAAAATTAATTTATATAAAAGTGGGGTTATTATTATATATATATATATATATATATATATATATATAATTAATAAGAGTCAAAATTTGGTAATGGGAGCCGCCCCTTGATGGTACCACGACTGAAATGGCTCCCACATCTGGAGATTGCCTTATCACCAAAGGCTTGGTTGCCAATATGCAGCCCATTTGAAAAAGAAAGTTTTGTTTTTAGTAAATCGCTATCAAAAACATTAACTAGTGTACTATTTTCATTCTAAAAATGCATAGGAACTCTTCAAGTCCCTTTTTTAAGAGTTTTTATATAAGAAATATAATTTTCGTGTGATTATTCTTCATTTCAAACTCTGTAGTTTATTATGTCAGAAATAGGATATCTCAACAACTATTCAATATCTTTATTTTTTTCAATCTTTTTCTAAAAATTCTGATTTATATATTAACTTCAGCAAGACAAGGGAGTGAAGTATATTCCTTCAAAAAAGAATATATTTCACACCTGATGAGACCACATCAAATACTTTCATTCTTATCGAAGCACTTACAGAATCGTAATCTTTGGGGCGACTTCGAGTCTTGATTACCTATTTTTTGCCAGCTATCCAAACACGCCCCTTCCGTAGTTCTCTAATACTTCCTTAATAGTTTTGGTTCGTCCTTCCTTTTAGCGCATTTCCTGGAGTTCTTTTTTTTTGTCACCCCGTCTCTGTGTATTTAGCGCCTTAGAAATAGAAAGGCTCTCTCTTAAGACTATAAAGGAAGTCAATGCCTGGACCACTAACTCAGTACATGGATTTCCATTTATCTCAGTCCGTTTTTCTGAATCAATCTATTAAATGGATTTTGATTGGAACTATAGTTAGGACTCAATCTTTTCTTTCAGACGTGATAATCAAACAATGTGTGTGTGCGTGAATCAAGAGTGATTATGAACATTTTACGTTGATATTTAACATTATAATTATTTGTAATCTGAAATTCCAGTTATTGTGTATATGCTCTGTTATTTAATAAGATCAAATTATAAATATTTAACCTATATGTGCATTAACCCTTTAAGCAAGTAATTTTTTTGCCCGAAATGTTCCGAAAAAAGGCGTATTTTATTTAATATAAATAAGCTTAAAGTTTAATGGAATGTTGTAATCTATAATTCAAATTATTCTTTTAAGTGTTATTTAACACCACATACATTATAAATATTTAAGCTGCGTGTGCATTAACTCTTAAGGGGCGATCAATTTTTCCCCCCAAAATGTTCCAAAAAAGGCGTATTTTTATTACATATAACTAAGCATAATATTTAACAGAATGTTGTAATATGTAATTCAAATTAGTGGGTAGGTTCTCTGTTATTTAACAAGACCACACACATTATTAATATTTAAGCTGCGTGTGCATTAACCCTTTAAGGGGGTCAGGCACATCCATAGGAAACCATGTTAAATTGCAAAAGTTTATGTACTATTTTCTCGGAAACTACCCACTTCTTATGGATTAGATTTTTACAGTTAGTTATGTGTACTGTTAATAACACTTTAAAGAAGAGTTTTGTCTTTTTGTTAAAAATTACATTATGAATTTTTTAAAAATTGTCCAATTTTTTTCCCTAAAATTTAGTTTTAAAAAGTCATACCTAAAAAGGTGTGCTAGATACATCTAATTCCCTCCATTAAAATGTGTAAACGTGTAAAAAGTCTGATCGCTGAAAATTTGAGGATTATATGATTAGTAGTTTTTGAGAAAAAGGCACATAAAGTGAAAAATATTACATTTTGAGTAAACATGCTTTAAAGTAGAAATTTTCAATTTTTTGAACATTTACTTTTTTTAGTATTTTTCAGAAGCATATGAAGCATTATTTTTACTCTCTGCTCATGCAAAAGGCTCCTCTAATATTATTTTTTTCATTATTTTTAACAATTTTGCCTTTTTTGGGGATCTCAAGATGCTTTCANAGGGCTACACGAATCCTACGTGCATCTAATTTTTGAAGCATGACACTGTTATAACAGTTTAATATCACAATGCTTTAAGATCATTAATTTTGCTACATGATTCACATTAAACTGTGTAATAGCCATATTTATGCCAAATTTTATTCTTATTTCCGCAAATTTAGATCTTGGAACCACAATGGAAGGTATTATTAACTGACGCATTTGAGTTCTGAGTCTTTCCATGTAAACATTTTCTTAATAACACAGGATCATTTATATCTCTAAAAATTAGCTTCATTTAATTCATTCTTGTATATGGTATGTATGTATGTGTTTATGATCATAGTGCCTTTTATTGCATTCAACTTCTGTCTTTTGAAACTTGCACCTGGCATTTATATCCACAGAACACAGTCCATGTTAAGGGATCTAGTTTGAAGACAGAAGATGAAAATAGACAGCCCAAACAGCAGTTTTCATGCTATGTAGAGCATTGATATTATTTCTAATAGCCATATTATAGTAATTTTGAATTTTTTATATTAAAATGTAGGTGAGTTACGATCACTTAGGCTTTTCCCCTCACTTAGCTTTTTTTTTCTCTGTTTTGTCTTTTAAGATCCAAAAGACGTGTACCCATACACTTTTGAAAAAGCCAAATACACTATAATTTTTCCACTTGAACATCATATGAATTTCGCTCATCAGAAACTTATGCAAGGGGAAACAGCTGCTCCTAGCAGCGCTTATTTGATGTTTGTCAAAAAGTAGCTTCATTTAAAAAATTTAAAAAAAATATTTCTAATTATCGTATTTTCTCATATCATATATCACTTTAAACAGAAATGTTTGATCTTTTAGAAAATATAAAAAAGTAAAAAATCGATAATTTTTCGAAAATTCATGTGCCGAACCCTCTTAAGCGATCAATTTTTTTGCCCAAAGTGTTCCAAAAAATGCATATTTTTTATTATATATAACAAAGCTAATATTTAACAGATTGTTGTAATCTGTGATTAAAATTATTGTGAAGGTTGTAATTTAACAAGACCACATTATAAATATTTAAGCTGCAAATGCTTTAACCCCTTTAACGGTAATTATTTTCCAAAAATGTTCCAAAAAGGGCACATTTTTTATTGCATGGAACTAAGCATAATACTTAACAAAACGTTAAAATGGAAAAATATTACTTTAATTTTGAATTTGAAAGTTTTTATATTATTTTTTTTTATTTTATAACTGCGTGGAACAAAAAAAACTCTGAATGTGTTAGCTTTTTATTAGTACACTCTGCATGTTATGAAGAATGTTTTATACATCTTAAAAGAAATTTTCTCATACTTACAAAACAATTTCATGTCTGTACCTCTTTTTCAAATGTTTGAGGATTTTGTGTGTGTGCACATATGTATGCACAAACATTTGAAGCATGGTGGTAAGTCTTGCATTACAATGGGGACAGAGATAATATTGGCATTTTTTAATTGCAGTAAAATATGGCGTATAGCGCGGACTTTTAACATAAAAAATATAATCGAAACTTATGGGTGCGCGTTATACGCCAGATATCAAAATGAGAGCTTTAAAAAGAAAAATATAGATAATTATAGAAAAAAAAACTTCTACATACATAGAAATGCTGTTTAGTTAAAAGGAATGACATTTTTTATGAACTTAAAGGGTTGTAGTTCGAGAAGAATTCTATTTTTTCTCAAAATCAGAACAATACCTCGAGTAATTGACTTAAAAGTATAAGAGCATTATACACATATATTTCATTTTTATTCGTAAAATAGGGGATGGGCGTTATACGGCGAATATGCCTAAAAATTAAAAAATTGCAACTTACAAGTAAGGGTACGCGTTGAACGCCGGATTTTACGATATTTTTCCATTTTCATTTCTTGTCAAGCAACAAAATTGCTCATTGCCTTGCCAATCCCTATTCCTTGTTGAATATTTTCAAGAATCTAAATTCTTGCATTCAATGAAAAATCCCAGCCTTCACGATAAAGAAAATCTCTGATAAGAAGCATTTCAGAATCATGGATAAATTGTATCTCTTAAAAATACTTGCACTAATATTCTCACTATAAGAATTAAAAATTTATGCAAATCAAAGATAGAAAGAAGAAAATATCACTACCCGTACAACCTACGGGAAACCCGGCTGTGGCCAGCTTTCGGTAGCCCGTATGGTGTACCAGTTAAAGGGTTAAGTAGTATTTGTAAATCTATAAAAAATATATAACCATGAAATTAGCTTAAAATACAATTTGTCATGTAGTAATTCAACCGGTAAAATAGAGACAGTGCAAAGTCGTATAAAAAGGAACAATCCTGACTGTTTTTCACAATGATCTTTGTATTTGGGGAAAAAGGAAATATAGTTTACTATTAATATTTTGAACAAAATTGAATTGAGATGTCAATGGGTTTGTAATAAAAATTATTAATCCAATTAATTATTTTCAATAAAGTAATTTCTCATTACGGTTACGGCGTTACGGTTACTTTTCATGAATAAATTAGAATTCAAATTTCGTTAAGTTCTGCTTACATATTTCTGAGCTATGGAAGTTCAAAATTAATGGAATAAGAAAGTACGCCATATTTACATAATAATGGCAATCACTTGCTTCCAGCCAATCATTTCATTAATTCACTCGACATCATAGTCACATGATATATGTAATCCCGTTTTTCCAGCCAATCGGTCCATGAGTTTCACTGTTGCTTATTTTTGTTTTTTGGAGATTTTTTTTAAGTATATATTTGTCAACAACAGTTGCGCACACAGGAAATTTTCAAGGGTGGGGGTGTCCGGGGTTGAAAATTCACCATTCTTGTATCATGCTCCTTTTGATTTTGTCGATTTTCGGGAACAAAACACAGTAAAAAACTAATTATTGAATAAATAATTAGCATTAATTAATAAAATTAATCATTAATAACAAATATTTAACTAAATTTTACGTACTATATACTTAGAGTTATAATCAATCGGAAAAAAATCGAGAGCTTTGAGGGGGGGATCTGGATCCCCAGGACCCTTCCCTTGTGTGCGCCACTGGTCAACAATAATAATTCACAGAGGTAACTCTAGAATGCTAATGAAAAAATAATTTGTTTTTAAATTTTGAAAAACTTTTTGAAGAATCTTAATACGTCTTGAACATCTTTACCCGAACATCAAGTTTGGAATTTTACATAAATTTTTCATGTAGAACACCAAGTACTAGTCTAAAGTCAGTTTTGAAAACAATGGAGAACACGTGATTGCATTTATCATGTGACTATCATAGGCTCCCTTGTGTTAAAAGAATAGCTTAAATACTTGATGATATAATTTTTTTCTCTACTTACCACACTTTAAAGTTTCTTGCTTCTATTCATCGATTGCAATTTTCCAAACCTAGAAAAAAAAAGAAATTTGAAAACTAATTTTTTTTAAATAAGTGTAAGAATTACTAAGATAATCATATAAGAAAAAAAATTAAGTTTACCATATTTATCATTTTAATCCTTGGATTTTCCCTATCCTGAAATCCATAAATCCAACATTTAATCTACAATAAGCCTTAGGAGATATCAAAAAGCGTGATTGTGTCATTCAGGAATTAGTTGCCTTATACGGTTTTTGTACTCGTTCATAGTTCTATATTCTATCGACCCATTTTTCGAGCCAAATTTAAGAGCGTAAACTTTACGATGAATTTTATATATATATATATATATATTTTTTATTTTGCAAAATCAATTTTTAAAAAATTTAATTTGAATGAATAAAATATGAATAGAAAATACTAGAAAAAGCAATTAAATGTAAGAAACTTCTTCAAAATAGTATACTAATAGCGGCACTTTTCCGTTTCGCCAGCGCAAGCAATGAAGTCGCCAAAAATGATACAACCGACGCCAAATGGAATATTCCCGCTTGTAACCTTTTACCAACTCATTTACAAAACACGGCGTGGTCTTTTCTCATCAGTAACGTCCTTTTATAACAGAAATAGATGGAAAACCAATGAAAACTATTATCAATGTATTTTATGTGAATTGTCGCCAACAAAGTCAACTTGGCAAGAATTGCCCCGACGAAACAGAAAAGTACCTTAATAAGATGTGTTAATATATCTCATAGATAAATCATTCACTCAAAATAATCTAGTAAATGACTACTTAATGATTCTTCCAGATTATCACTAGAACTAATGATCAGTATCAAATGAAATTTGGAGTGAAAGTTACTAAGATTCTGTAATGGGAACATTCATTTTTAGATCGTAATTAACCCATTTATGCCATAATTTAGTTCCCTTTGGACTATTAACTGTAATATCAATTATATCCAGCTGTGATGAGAATTGCAAGAAACATTATGGATCCTTCATAATTTTCATATCTATACAATCTGCATTATACTTTACGAATAGTAATATTTTTTTTTAAATATCTCTGAATTTTTGGCTTTTTTGAAGAACAATTTTTCTCTCACAAAACTTTTCTTAACCATGTAATCTTATTTTGTTGAAAAAGGCACGGATAAAATACTTTACAAGAAATTTGAAAATGTATTTCGGACAAGCGTAAGTTGTAAGCTGTCATATACATGAAATGAAAAACTTTATCTTCAAATTTTCCACGTGTAACTAATTTTTTTTAAAACTATTGTATTATTGATTAAAATAAATGAATAGATAAAATTTTTTAAGAAATCCCTTAACTTGTGACAAAAGAAATATTTAATAAAATGTGTGTGAGTACTTGCGTATTATACCATCGATCAATTTCGGTTGGATCAAATCGGTGGATTTTCATGATGCAGAAAATCGACAGTGGCCACGCCTCCCTTTCGGGAGGAAACTGGACATCAAAATTACTTGCGGCGTTTGGTATTCGCCTATATGGTGCCGCACTGAATAGAAATACCAGCTTCCGGGGAATGTACTAGGTCTGCAGTGGTAAAACACCAATTCGCAGCCCATTAGGAATAAAAAAAATTAATTTCGTCAAATCAAAAGACGTCGATAAATGCCACGATATGCAGCTAATAGTGGAAAACATATTAATAATGATGGCAGCATTAGGCGAATTTTTTTGAAGTAGGCGATTCCTTTTGATTTGGCATAACTGGTCAATGGTATAATATGTAAGTAGTGTTTTAACTAATTTTTTTTCCTTTTTGGCATATTTAGGATGTCGGTGGCTTTGGTACTGGAGTGATACTTTGTATTTCTTTCAGTTCTTTAATTATTTTTTCCATTCCACATATAAATTTTTTACGTAACATTAGAGTTTTAAAATACAGTTGAACTTATTAAATACGTTTACTATTTTTTATCAATATACTAATTTATTTTTTTCATTCCTGAATACCTTTAAGGTTCTAAGTTTAACGAAATGATTTAACTGCGTATTAGAAATGTGAAATTTCTTATAATTTAACATTTTTTTTAAAAAAAATTATAGTTTATCTGAGCGTTAATAATTGTTTATGATTTAATGATTTAACGTGAATATTTGTAATTGTCAACTTTTCAAAACTTGTTTTTTTATTTAAAGCAAAGGAGATGGACAGTTATTTTCGTTAAAAACTGCTATTTAAGTTTTATTTACAGATAACAAAGTTCTATTAGAAATACACACAACTTCAGTAAATTGTCAAATATTTTAGTCAATTTGCTTAAAATAATTTGATTTTGGGTATAAGTTTTAATTAGAATAACCCATTCGTGATTACATTTAATTTCTTAAAGTCCCTTTATGATTTATTTTCTCTTAGAGTTAAAAAGAGCGTAGAATTTATTCCCTGTCCTGATTTCGAATATAAAGTTATAAAATAGGCCTAACAATACGTTTTTAAAATCTCTTGATAATGAATAATTAGTATTTTATGCATTTATAGTGGGACGAGTACATATTTTATGCTCTAGAAATTTCAAATACTCACTCAAAATATAGTACATATCATTTTAGAAAAAATTAAAATCTTCGTTATAGGTCAAACATACATTTAATTTTAAACTGCCCATAAGATTGCAGACGTGATGTTTCAGACAAATAGAATATTCGAGGCCTTTTCCATTCAAATTAAGGTTATAATAGCATTAATCACGTTAAATTTGAAGAATTTAAAAACTTTAAGTTGATTTTGAGGGGAGAGAGAGAGAGAAGTCAGTAAAAGAAGCTAGCAACCCTTATGTCATTTTTAAATTCAATGTGGATCAACAATCAATATTATTTTAAGTTAAAAAGTTTGATTAAAATGTTTTCTTATATTTAGAAGCTCTTGGGTTTTTTTGCCACTTAGGAATCTTTTTATAAGATATTAACTGTAAATAGTATTAATCATTACTAATCTAAATTTAGAAAACTATCAGCTACAGTTAGACTGCAGTTTAACTCTATAAAACAACCTAACTATAACTATTAGTTTATTAAGAATATAATATTAAATCATTGATTTTTTTTTTTTAAAAAATCCTTTTGCCCTTTACTTTTTTTTTAAAAAAAATATTCCACAGTCTCTTTACTAAACCTTAGAATGCTTTAAGTATACAAAAACGGAAAGAAATTGTAAATAATCTTTAACAAAGGTCCCTAGGAGGATTTTATTCGAAAAAAGACTAGGAATTATTTCTGAGCCCTCCATTTCCGTTTCTATACAGAACAAACACAACATTCAGTTTTCGAGAACTTTAGAACCTTTTTTGCAATTTGATGTAAGCCACTCTCAGTAAAGTTTATGTGCCTTTGGAACAAAACCGTCTTTTAGTTTTAGAAATGCTTCAGGGGATGATGTATATTTTAGATACAAGGCTTTCAAAATAAACTTACGGAGTTATTGAAACTGCAAAAGAGCTTTGGGAAGATAAAAAGGATATATGGGTATTATTTTTCATAATCCATTGCTTTTTTGTCTAAATTTAAAAGTAAAAGAACAATTTTCTAATAAAAAATGCAGTTAAAGTTTAATTATAAGAATTTGTAATGCTGATTATAATTATGATGCAAGAATGAACATCATTAATAAAAAAAAGCTTACAATTTGTTTTTCTTTTGTTTAAATTGATATTTTGAAATTGTTTTACTATAATTAATAATTGAATTTTTTTCTTAAAGTACCTAACTTCTTTTTAATAAACTTATAATACAATATTTATTTAAAAAATTGATAACTTAAGGACAATGATATAATTATGATTAATGATATAAGTCGAATTGTGTTTTCTGAAACACTGCAATGAAAACATCAATATAATACAGTGTTTTACATTATTACAGTTTCTCATTGAATATACTTTCAAGTAAACCTTTGATACTTTATGCAATCTTACGTTGGAAAAGTTAAATTTTAATTCACTAATATCGTGAATTGACGATGCAATGAAACATTAACAGTAGAATATAGTTTTCTTTTCATTTAAAGTATTTTTAATCCTTTAAAAAAAAAGAAAAATACTTTTGAAGTTTGTAATAATATCTTACAATATGTAAAAACACTATGGCGTTTAAGATACAGGGTGATTATGAAACCAAGGATATACTTTGAGTGTGGTAAATCTCATTAAAATAAACATCTTTCCTTTTGGAATGTCGGGGCAGAAGAAAAGCGTAAAAGTACTAACAAGTAAAAAGGGGACAGGAAATGAAAACAAAATTCTTTATGCAAAACATCATCGAACAATGCTTTTTTACAATAAATGCATAATATTGTATTATCAATAAAAGTACGTGCTTAATAACGCCAGAGAAGTGCTTAAAGAACGGTTTCAAATATGCCTGGTAAGAGATACTTTGTATAAAGGCAAATACACACTATATGTGCGGTATTCATCCACATATATCCATGTGTTATTCACAGATGAGGCGATTTTTACATACGAAAATATTTTCAATATGCATAATATTCAGTGGTGAGCAACAATAGATACCGATGTTACGATACACATCCATTTCAACAACTTTTCTCGATGAATGTTTGAGATAGGATATAGCGAACAATTCTCTCATAGTCCCATAATTTCTACTGACTTGATGGACGCTATTATTTTTCTAAAAGAGGTTGTACCAGAATTGTAAGATATTATTGGTGTAGTTTGAAATTAAACGTGCCTTTAGCACGAAGGTTCGTCGACACGTTTCAATATGGAAATCCATAGTTACCAAGAAACCATTCTTTGAGTGCGACGGATTAGACATGGTACATCAGTTCAATGATCATTCCGTTTATCAGATTTGTCAAGTCTTGATTACTTCTTATGTGAACACCTAAACTTCATATTGAAGTACCTGAAAGTCACATTCTTTCGGATTCCAGTTGATTATATCGAAGAACGTTACTTCTTAGACTTCTTAGAACTTATCTTAAAACGTTACTTCTTACAGTTTCTTCCTGTACCAGAGATATCTTTGCGAATCACCCTTCAAAATTTGTCCCATGATTTTAGTTAACTGTTCATATTTACCTCAAATTAACGCAAAACATATATGAAATGACTGTGATATTATGATTTATTAAATGGAGAATGAATTTATAGAGAATTGTTGGCCTTCCTATTAAATTGTTTAATTAATTTTCATTCATATATTTTGATAAAATATAAGCTTAGTAACTAATGTATACATCAGGATCAAATTTTATGATCATCTTTTGGCAATGATTAAAACATAAATTCATATAAAATACGTCATACGTCAAAAAAAAACATTCTAAGCTTGAGCATTTTTAAAGTATCTGGAGAATAGAATATAGCAGTTAACTTCTTTGTGTATCCATAATCGAACAGACTAGTTGATTTTAGGAGGACTGGGGAAACTTAAATTTAACACTGGGAAGCTTTATTTCTGATGGGTTTTTTTAGAACTATATAAAAGAAAATAATGTCACGCATTTCAACAATTATTTTCTCAACCTTAAAATGGCCGATGCAAGTTCCATATATATATATATTAATAATGCTAATATTAAATCTATATTTTTGCGAAATCTGTATTTAAAGATTTAAATTGGTTAACTTCTCATTAATTAATTCGGGAGTCTTTGTTCAATGTACTCATTTTCTCTTTGGGTTCTTTTGTTTTATATTCTGCTTAGATTTTTCCCCTTATAGATTTACCGAGTTGCAATACAGGAAGGTTGTTGTCATTAAACTAGTTTAACCCTACTTGTTTGGTCCTACGTCAGAAATTGCTTTTTGATTCGCTGGGTTACTTTTTCAATTTTTGCTTAACTGCATTACTTTTCTTCCTCATTAACATTTAATATGTTGTTTCGTGATTTTGGTATTTTGTTTTTAATATTTATTTTTCCATGTTTTATATGTATTTTTTGTTTATTATTCACACACACATACACACACACACGCATATATATATATATATATGCATATGTATATGTATGTGTGTATATAAATTCCTCTTGGCTTTACGCAAAAATGTCCCTTTTTCTTTTAAAAACTAAAAAAAATTGTTCTCTATCTCTTTCTTAAGAACTCTCCTTCTGAATCAAATCCATCCTATCCCCAACAATTTTTTTCAGATTCCTTAAAACTGTTCGAATGTATAACGTAACTAACTCCAAAATAGTGTGTTTATCATACAAATTACTTCTTTTTAAAAAGCAATAAATAACAAAATTCTGCACAATCAATCTTTGATACATTATTACTTTACAAAACTAATCCAAACATCATATCAGAGTGATAAACAGCAACAGAGAAAAAAATGGCCACTGCCTATTTTTAGGTAAACAATGGCTTCCTACAAACTTCCATACGAAATAAGGGAGAAGAGTAATACCTCCTTCCATTAGAGCTGCTGGTCTAAAAAATGGCCTCCCATTTTTGTTGCTGTTCCAGGGCTGTTGCCAGATCCGATGGTTGCTCCTTTTGCTTCAAAGCCGACTTGATCCCAAGTGACATATGCTTCCCTGGGATGGTGTTAGTGTGTTGGACAGACAGACGCGATTTCAAATCCCTCTTGTGTTCTTTTTCTTAAACATTGTTCTTTATTCAGCAGTGAGATTTTTTGAACGAAATTTCTATTGCCATGGAAAGGGGAAAAGAGGTCGTTGTTTATCTGGTGCTTCTTTTCCCTTACGTTGGGGATTGTTGTTGTTTTTTTAGAAGGGCAAATGTTTGTTCTAATTTTCTCGTCTTTGTCTTTCTAAAGAGTTGTGTGAGGTTTGACGGGGAAAAGAGACAGGGATCAGACGTATATACGCTTTCGGATAGATTTTAGAGTCTTAAGGCCTTGTGTATTTACCTGAGTGAAGGCATTGTGGAAGATTTGATGATACATGATTTGATGCTTGATAGTTGGTGACAGTGTCTTCATCAATAAAACATTTAACTTAAATTTCTTCGGAATTATTCTTATCGTTGAATGTATTTTCCATTTTATTCTCTTTATTTTTAATAGTACATTATGAAATAGTTCCTCACATATATAGGGAATTGTAATAATGGTGAAAAAATATATTGGTTTATGCATAATGCAAAAGTGAATGGTAAAAAAATATTTTACTTACAGATTAATTCAATTTTTATATTTTTCCGTAATATAGATAAACTTTAACAGGTTCAGTTAAAGTTATAGGTTTTGTGGGATATGGATCAACAAAGGCTATTACATCAACAGCTTTCTGTAAAATATGTTTACAGAAATTTGTGAAACAAAAATGTAGACTTACAAGAGATTGAAATAGCTTCAAAACAATTTATGTTAGAATTGTAATATTTATATTTTGAAATGAATTATTTTATTGTTTAACAGTGAGTTTTTAGTTTCTTTTATATACTGAGGGAGATTTTAATTCGTTTATTGCATCAAAGTAGGAAGTTTCATTTTCTTAGATGAATTATTTATAACTTAAGTTATATATTTTTCTTGGGTGGAGGAGATTTAAAAAAAAACGCAAAAAAAATTTGCTTCCATAAAAAATTTAATTTTAATTTGAAGAAAACAATCAAAACAGAGGAAAAAATCGGGCTAAAATAATTACTGACATAGAATTATGACTAGTTTTTCAATCCCAAGTAATGTGGAAACTTAAAGTTGTACAGGAAAATTAGATTACAAGTTGGACGAAAATCGAATAAAAATAAAGAATAAAAAAAAGAACATTCTTTTATTCAAACAATGCAGTATTAATGATTTTAAGAATCAAGTTACTTTACCAAGTTGTAACAATTTCCCCTTACATAAAATTAAAATTATTAATGTAATTATTACCCTGATAGCTTAAATCCTTATATTACGATCGAAAAGGATCAAATTCTTTTCACAACAACAACAAAAAAAGGTTATAGAAAAGAATACTTTTAATTTCAGAAATACTTGACCAATTACAGTTACAGTACTCGAAAGAATAAAATGATATTGGATTACAGCTACCAAACGATTTCGAGAAATCCGAGCAAAACAGAAATTCTGAAAAAAAAAAATACATTCTTCAGGTTAAAAGCAGTCAGTGTTCTCGAATATCAAATTACTTTGTCGAGTTTTAAATACAGTCCACAAGGACTAAATGTGCAATTAAGTGTTGGACGATCACTTTGCACAAGCGGGGAGATAATTACCTTAGAACTTAATTGCATTTCTTCATTACGGTATCGAAGCAAAGAAAGAGAAAGGCATGGAATGAGTTAATCGTATTTCACGCGAATTCGGAATAATTAATGTAAAAGTTCCCAACTTTTTATGCAAAATTCTTTCATGAGGGAAATTTCTTCCGTAGTTAAAAATGTTCTGAAGAGGATAACTTAAAAAATGGAACTTTTATTCAAGTAGTTTATAATCATTTTAGAGTGTTCAAGGTAACTTAATGCAGAAAGATTCCAACATTCCAGAATAATTAAGATTGTAGCTTAATTACTCTTTTTTTCTTCAGAACTTTTTCGATGGAAGTATTCAGAAAAAGTTTTACATTTAATGTACATTTTTCGTTATAAACATTGCTTTTTTTCTCTATTGGCGCTAAACATCAATCAAGATTTGTAAACCAACATCTAATATTGCAGAATTCCAAAGTATAATAATAATATATATAATAATAATGCAGAAAAGAACAAAGTAGAACAATATAGTGGAATAATAGTAGTTAATATTAAAACTTAATTCATTTCAATTAAAGTATTACTTGCAAACGATTAAGAATTCAATGGAAACGGATTAAAACACAGATGGGTTATATAATAATACAACTTTGTATATATGTTACCGGCAAAGTATCAAGCCCCGTCATTCTATAGAATGCAGGACGTTTTTAGGCAAAGTATAAAAATTAAAATTATTGTATTATTTGCCTAAACATTGTATGTCATAGCTAATTATTCTATAGAATGGCAAATGCTATTTAAGCAAAATGTGAAAAAAGGTCCTGATACGTAAGGCTGTATTATAAAAATGACGTGTATTTCACAAAATTACAAATGTCATTCTGAAAAAATAATGAGAGTGCCACTAAAAAATATTCAAAATACGTATCGAGAATAATGAAAGTTGTAAGATGCACAATTTTTGCCTTTCTTATTAAAGGAAACAAAATTTTTATATAAAAGTAACAGGAAAAATGAATTTACTTTTGTTTTCCACAATCATCTCATTATAGCGATTCAGAAATCAATAGATCGTGGTTCCTTTTTTGTAGTTACTTAGGTATTTGTCATTTATTAACTTTTGGTAAGTAAATTCGGTTAAGAAAAAAAAAATTTTTTTTGCAGCATTTTATCTGTAATTTTGGACTGTTCATCATCGATTCGTTGTTTCATGTTTATAGACCATGACACCTTCTCCAACACTATAACTTTTCCTCCTCCATTTTCATACAGCACATTAAAAAACTAATTTTTGTAAAGTAAATTTGCGTTAAATTGCGTATTTTGATGTTTTCTAACAAATCGCAAAGTGAAACTGACTAATTCTGGGCCCTAATTTTATAAATATGTTACACAATCACACATATTCAAGAACTGCTTCTAGTATCACTCAATAGAAATCAATGAAAAAAGAAAGAAAACTAAACAAACATGATTTTACATTTTTCATAAAATATTGCTTTTACTGACTCTCAATTTATTTTACAATAAAAATTTTTAATTAGTAATTCATGTTAAAACTATTTAACCCTTTATCTACCGACGGTACTTATAAGTACCACTTACTGTAAAATTACATAGAATAACCCTTTTTACAAATACTCTGACGATACTTAGCAGGAATATTCTTTTAAATCCACTCTTCAAAAATATAGGGCAGCACGGGTTCTATGATGAGTATTTTAGCGGGGAAGGCGAATAGTTTTATCGCAGAAATTGCGTTTCAGCTGACGGCGTTTTCAGCGGATTGCGAAGATTGCCATTTTTGCTCCGAAAAAATAGTTAATGTCAAAAGATAAGTGCCTTATTTTTTTTGTATGTTAAAGAACACCTTAAGAAACAATTTCACTATTTGTTTTAAGTAAACAGTGTGTATAACTAATTTTACAGTTGAATATCTTTAATTAATTAATTAGCTCTAACTAATTTAATTCCCCAAATTTGAGTATTTTGTTTATGTATATCCCTTGATTTTCACAATGCACTTATTCAAAAAAAAAATCTTGCATGAAAAAAAACTGCAGTAAATCATAATGCGGTAGATAAAGGGTTAAACACATTTTTGAGATAATAATACATGCAACGCGTGACAACCAACATGCTCCAATAGACACATTTAAATTATCCAGAAAGTTCAACTTTTAGTTCCCATTTCCTATTTCCGCTTTGTCGATCCAATCCAAATCAAGGAACTTCGAGCTTAAATTTCCCATCCAGGTCTTTCCTAGAAACTCCCCTATCCTAATTTCCGCCCGTGTTTTCACAATTCATTTGCTGCACGCTATCCCCATTGTCTTCATCCTCCGCCCTGTGCGAAGTATCAGGAAATGTGTCGGCCACACAAGAGGGAGTTTCAACTTCACGTATTGTAGGGTGGACCCATTGAATGGAGAAATTGTGAACAGGGTGTCTTCCAACATAGCATCTTCTGTGGCGAAAAGAGGACCGCAGAAGCCATTAGAAAGATAGGGAAGTTTCATGAAATATTCATTGTTTTATATTTCAATTCCGTTAGAAGATTGAAGAGAGACGGCGGAAGGAAATAGAGTAGCAAATTTAGTTTCGTTCTCCACCTTCAGGTTTTTTTTGCTCTGCGTGTCATTTTTCAAGTTATCGTTGCATTAATAGGTATATGATTTCTTCAGGTGTCAGATTCAAGGAAAAGTACAAATGGAATGTATTTAACCTACTAGCATGTGTTTCTTAATTGCAAAAACAAACTGGAATATTATATTTTGGTACTAACGTATTATCGCAACCTATTGGAGACATTATATGGAACAAAGCCCTTGATTCCCGATTCAGCGCATACGACACATGCGAAATTGGGGTTAACAGCTTGGCAAATTATCTTGAACTTTAGCGATTTTGCGATAATATGTAAATACCTATATTTTTACATAAAAGTTAACTTGATATTTGAAAACATTTTGTTACGAGAAGTACATAATTTTCACTCATTGAAGGAATTGAGGGTACTTAACGTATTACCACAATCTATTGGCGACATTATATGGAACGAAGCATTGTCAATTCAGCGCATGCGACACATGCGAAATTGGGATTGCCAACTTGAAGAGTTTATCTTAAACGTTGGTGATTGTTGCGATAATACGTAAGTACCGAATTGAGTTGAAAAATGCTCTTAATACTTTTGTTTTCCATTCTACTTCAGAAGTAGAATAGATATAAATTTTCCAATTAGTAAAATTTATGTGCGACATATAAAAAACTATACCAGAAATAAAAACTCAATTTTCATAACATTTTGTATTAAACTTATTATATACAATCTAGCATATCTAAAAACCAGTTACCGGGGATTCGTGTGGAAATTTGTAACAAATTTGAGATCGGTGTTGTTTCTGTCAAATCTTAGAATTCGAGTTCTGGTGCCATAGAAGACCTACCCTATAGGGAGGCTGATGCACGTTAAATCTATCGAAACTCAAAGTCCTAACGTTACTGTGGGGTGGAAATCTTATGAAGCAAATGCCATCTTAGGAGCCATCCTGTGGCAGTACCTCCTTCTCGTGTTGGTTGAAGTGGAGATCTAGCTGATCGTTGAGGTTCCGGGGAGAATCAAAACCAGTAAGGATTGTGAAGCCATCATATTGCACACAAAATGACAACAAATAGATATTCATAATAATTGAACTGAACACAGTGGCGCAAAAACCCATGAGGGCCAAGGCCTACTGTGCCTATCTCAGTTTACGTGACCTTAGGCGCTGGAGTGCATGTGCAGATGTTTCGGTTAAGTGATCAGTCTGACGTGAAACCCCCTTTTATTAATAATCAACTTTTATCAATTTAAGCGTTAGAACCAAGTGCGTAATATGCAAATAAGATAACTAAATAATAATTAATAAAAGTTACTTCCCTGAAATGGGATGCAATGTCTAAAACTCGCCAAAGAGAAATCCTCCAATTTCTTCCAATAGTGACTACAATTCAGAAATAAGCTACTATAATTCACAGGAAATCCCTGGTATGGCTATATTATCCACATAATAACTGCTCTGTATCTCACTGACTATTTATATGGGATTTATAGTAGTGACGTTCATTTTCGAAGTGGAGTCGCTCTAGTTCTAAGTGCCAATTTGTCTGGACGGGAAATAGACCCGTGTTAGAGAGATTGAACCTCGCAGATAACCCACTATTACAAACCTTGTCACTTGACAAGGATATAAAAATAGTTACTTCTCCTGTAGCTCTCGTG
>BMAV01000160.1:260685-273504 GCA_019973955.1 Trichonephila inaurata madagascariensis | reverse complement strand
TATATATATATATATATATATATATATATATATATATATATCCAGTTCCTCATAAAAACAGGCAATTACGACATTATAATGCATGTCTAAACTATACATGTTCACATGTACCTTAATAAAATAAATTTTATGATTACAGGGATGGCTTAAGACTTTTTGAGGCCCTGGGCAATGATAAATCTTTTCTGAGGCCCTGGGCTCCTATACAAAGTAGGCCCTACCAGTGATTTTTAAAAAGAGTATTTAGCATGCATTGTCAAATTCTCGTACAAAAGAAAATTTAAAACAAATAAATGTGCTCGACTTACAATCTCACAAACCTATGCACAAACCAGTTCGACTGATGATTAAATGCATTGAGATTGTTCATAATACTAGGCCTAAGCCTAGAAATGAACAACATTCATCACATAATAATAGTCTTGCCTCTATTACCAGCTGACATGCAGTTTGAAATTCTGTTTTTTGAAGAATACGTAAGGGAATAATATTTGACCGTTAAAATTATCCGGATCATAGTTTTATTAAAATTGAGTCGAAAACGATACTAGACCCCACCGAAGGTGAGGCTCGGGCCCCGGGCCCAGTTGGCTCATGTTTTAAGACATCCCTGCATATATGTCCCGTTTAAACTGAAGCAAATCTTTCACTAAATAGTATTCAACAAATTTATGAGGTGTTAAGTTTTAACAATCCATTTAAATTTTTGCCATTTTTTTATTAATTCATTAAATTTATTTCGTTATTTTTAACTCTAGATTAATGGATTCACTTCTTTCAGATGATATATTTTTAAAGAAATGATCTCTATCTGTCTCACTGTGCACAATTAATTTTCCCAAAAGAATATTAAAAAGTCTTCATAACACTCATAAGATCATCAATGAAGGGAAAAAAGTGAGGTGAAATGAAACCATCAAATTTTTTTATTCGATCAAAAGAGTTCTTAAATAATCTTTAAAATTTATATCTCACCTGTTTAAAATTAGGTGTCTTACTTGTCATTCAAATAAGAATTTGAGTAAGTATCTTTAGATACCGGTTAATCCACTCATTTTTATTCTATTCCCTTGTATTCCTCAAATGAAAGACAGTTCAATTTAGTTATATTTCTCATTTTGGAACATAAAACTTTCATTTGAGATAGGTAATAAATAAAGAATAAAATTAATAAAAAAAGAAAGATCCATGTATGATGTTAATAGAAAAATGAAATATCTTTAAAATTTATCCAAATTTGAAATTCAATTCGCCTTTTCATAATAATTTGTGCTTTGCTTATATTAACTGTGTATATCCACGTCTAAAAATTCAGCATGTAACTTTTTCAAGACATGCTAGGTATTACAGAATTTGCTTTAAAATAATCAAATTCTTAAAATTAAATCTTTTGAATAGCTTGTTAAAATGTATGTTAAATACCTATGATCCACCGGAGTCAACTGTAGACCTTTCTAAATTTGTAAGAATTTAATCATTGCCTGGGAATCAAATATATAAATTCTTTATGTATTAATAATATATATTTCTTCGTATATAAAGTTTTAGTAAAATAACTTACTGAACATAAAAAAATAGTTGTACCATGTTCAAGCAAGTTCATCTACTTCTCTTCTGATTTATCTTTGTCATAAATAAAATTATACCCTAGTTGTTCCTTAAAAACACTCTAGAAATAAGTCGATAAGGAACTGTAGAATCAATCGCAACTAATAATAAGTACTATTAATGGTTTTCAACAAATATGAGTTTAACTAAATAAATAGAAATACTGTACATTTCCGTGTACATGCTGAGTACTTTTTTTTGGGGGGGGGGGGCCTTTTAATGTTAAAGTAAGGGAATTGGTTATACATGGATCCGAAATATCATTATTTAGAATAAACTTTTTTTCTTTTTTTTTCTTAAATATTTTCCGTTGTTCATAGTCATGGTCGATTTTATTCTTATAACTTTTGAGGAATTTTAATGTTAGTAGTTTAGCTTTAATGCATCTAGATCCACCAGAATCAAAGAATACCCCCTTAAAATTTTCAACACAAATGCCCAATCTTATGAAAATGAATTTACAAAGATAACAGTTTGATAAGTTTTCCACACAACAATACAATTTTTTTTTATTTTTTGCCAAAATAACTCATTCAATATCGTCTGGTATTGACACAACTTCCAAAGACGGCAACTTCGTGAATTGTAATAATACTTGTGTACCATGACAATGGCTGATGTACCAATTGGCGAGCATAATTAAATCTTGTCACACTCTATTGCCACCAAATGCGACTATTTCGAATTCATTTACAAAGGGAATCGTGTATTGTCAGTTAACAGTACATTAACTCAATGTCCGATGAATCCGCGTAACATGCTAGAAACGCCAGCCTAAACGACCTCTTTTGTGACAACATAGCACAGATTCAATGTGATTACTTTAAACTAGGCCAACAGTTTACAAATGTTCTTCCGTAAGACAATAAATTCATAGAGATTAACAAATGAAATCAAATTATATATCTTTTTGGGCATTCGATTTCGGAAATTTGGATAATTGGTGTCAATACAAGTTCCAGTGTTTGGATTTGAGATATGATGTTAACTATGGAAAAAGAATACAACTTTAATTATTTTCTTCTTTGATTTAAGCTTTTTTATAATCCATTGCTTAGTTAAAAATATAATTTCTTATCATTAAATGGGAGTGAATATGCATTATCAACTAAGAATTGTAATCTCTGAAATTTTACTCATTGAGCATGTTGATATTTTTATAGTGATTTTTTAACTTGTGCATACATAGGTTTAACATCTGAACCTGTTTAAAGAGGCCTAAATCCTCTGTTTACATAGATTTTACTGTTAAAGATGTTCTCACACATTAGAAAAATAAGTTCTACGATGCATTTAAATTTAATTATGCATTTAACTATTTTTTTTTAAAAATCTGGTATTAGGTTGAATAAATTAAACGTTTTTAATACAAATCGACTTATTAATAGACTTCTATTGAATAAAATTCAATGTTTTTAACATAAAAATATATTTACATATATCTTAATTTCAAAAAGAGAAAGAGCATGTTAGTCAGAATAATAAATTGTTATAAATTACGATCTGTAGGTTAGAAGACTTTTTTTAAGAAATATATAATAAGTACTCCGATTACGATCTCTTTTTTTATGCAATAGCATCATATAAATTTCAATATACTTTTGTGAATAAACAAAGTTAAAATACTTTTGTAAGTATTTTAGTGTGAAATCTATTTTTTAAATTGCTTTATTTTAAGATCCACTAATCAATTTAAAAAACTGAAACTTAATATATGATAACAAAGATTAACGAAAAAATGATTTTATGATACATATATATACAAACTACTTATATAAACAAATATTTAAGAAATCCTTACTAAAATTAAGAAATAAATCAGATGTGTAAAACCTTAACTTTGCCTTAAAAGTCTTTATACTTTGTTTTACAGTTTTAGATATCTTTGAAAAAAGATACAATACAACAAATATTACATCTATAAATGTTAGCTAAGATTATAGTAGCTTTTACCTGACATTAATATGTCGAATGAAACTGAAAAGCTTAAATCAAATAATAGCTAAGTTTCATAGGATAACTTGTTCGACCCTATAGTGTATCATTGTTCAATTCGATTGCAGAAAATTCTAGTTGCAATTACATTTAACTTTTTGTGGAATCAAAAAAATCAATATCTTGAGCAAAATCTGATACCATTAGATTGATTTGATCCTTTTCACGAAGGATGATGTAATATTATCTACAAATTTCATTTAATCGATAGTTGAAGTATAGAAACAATATATCAATTGGGAAATTAAATAGAATTCAAAAGTACCCATATCAACTTGATTAAGATAGTATTCAGGAAATAGTTTTATTGGAAAAGTTTAATGGAAAAAGAAAAATTCGAATTTAATTCTCTGTGAGATTTTTCGAGTCTTTTTCAGGAACAAGTTGAGTTGTAGTATACATTCAGACGTTATAAAATACTTTAAAAATCAAATTTGAAAAAACATTACAACAGATGTATAAAATCTATGTTAGTTTTAACTGCACAAAATCAAAATTTAGAACTAATTCTGAATTGCATTATCTGCAATGTAACAGAGATACTACGCTGTAGAAATGAAATGTGAAAAGCATTACAATTTTTAAAGATATCATTTGTACAATATATTTTTATGATGATTTCTGTTTAGAATAAACTTTTACGTTATGTTTATATTTATCAAAATATCTTTTCTTTTCTACGTTTTTTTTTAAAATACATTTGTATGTAATATATCTGGCTATATTTATTTTTTCTTGAAATATTTAGCTTCCATTCATACTAAATAACACAGAAAAAATTATAATTTCTGTTGATAACAGTTTTATTTCTACCTTTAATATGAACTAAGACCAAATAAACTGACAAAAATATACAAATGAAATTTTAAAAAAAAAAATATTTTAAATTCATTCTAAAATTAATACACCTATTTTATTTCTGAATTCTTAGTTTTTTGATTCATCAGAAAATTATTGAACTAGTTCGTTCATCATATTAAAGCAATTTTGATTAATCATTTTATTTTATTTTCCATTAGTTATGTATATTCATGAAAGAATTAAGTCTAAAATTTTTTGTTCTTCATATCATTTAATTAACATACCTCTGAATAAAATTTTCGAGTAATTGTGGTTTGTAATTGTTATGTTTTTCTTTGTGGAAATTCATAGAATAACAACAACAACTATGATATAATTTTCTAAAATCTTGGCCTACAAATTTATTTTGTATTTTTGAAAGAAAGTTAGAAGTTGTTTTCAAATATTTTTTTCGTAACATACAGAGCTATTAAGGTGAAAGAAATGCGAAATTAAATGCATAACCTATTACCTTTGCATGATTTTTTTTATTTTGAAATAAATTAATACCATAACTTTTTTTATGCATTAAAATTAAAACTCAAATAAAAACTTAAGAGTATTTAATTTATATACGATGTAAATTAGAATACACAGAGAAATAAAATAAAGAATATATATTACAATTTTATACATTTTAAGACATTTCATAGTCGGCAATTTTTGTTATGTAACTCCAAAACATTCGAAATTTAACTTTTGTAGCACGTTCAAATGACATAGCACATCAAACTTTGATATCGCAAAAATCCCTCTTAAAAAATTTACATTTTCGATTAAAGAAACAGTTAAATAACACAGCTTCTTGTTCCTGATTCTGCTATGTTCTGTGGCTTAGGTAAAATCCCTTTTTAAAATATGAATGAACTAAAACTGAACAAAAAAAAGTACTGAAAAAATATTCATTGAGACATAAATATATGATATTATATTTGCATAACATATTTGTGCATAAATATATTATATTTTTAAATACACTTTCGGATGCACCTTTCGAATAACCATTGAGTAGTATAAGAATATATATTTTTGAAAAGCCCTATGTACTGGAATTATTATAAATGGATCTAAGTCAGTCATATAAAATGCAGCGAAGAAAAGAATTTCGGAGGATTTTTTTCCAGATATGTATGGGATTGTGTTATTGACTCATAAAAATTCTTCTACACACATGCATTTCGAGCGATATTTTAGACTTTTATTAGAATCAAAATCTTGTCTTGCTTGGCTTTTATCTGTGGAATATTCCATATTTTCGAAAAATGTGAAAAGATTCGAAAAAAAATGCATCTTCGAGTATTTCTTTAGAGGACTACGGCATACCTTCCATTGGAACGGAAAGAGAGTATGTTTGCTTTGCAAAAATTTCTAAAAAGAAATTCTAAGCACACCATTTTTTTTTTCTCTTTTTCTTTTCGTGCTTTCAGAGTTACACTATACGGTTTGCGAAATATGTGTTATATTATACGAATTTTAAAGTATGGAATCTTATAATGTACATTATAAGAGAAAGCAAATAAGTAAATATGAAACAGATTCAGGGATTTTGAAAAATATTCTAACGTTGTCGAAAAGGAAAAGCACTCTTTTGTCCTTCATGTACATGACAAAAACCCATGAGAGGCACTAGTAATTATTAAATTTGTTTTTAATTTAATATTGATAAATTAATATTTAAAACCATTGTGAAGTACTGATACATTTACAAGTATTTTATATCAGTGTATATGTGCATTTAATTTTTATTACGTCAGAATGAATTTTGTTTTACTTCCTTTCAATAAATTAGTATTTATTTTAAATCTTTTATTTTTGACTTTTCAATATGCCCGCGCCCCCCTCTTACATGGGCACCCTGCGGCCGCCAGGGGAGTCGCGTTTCCCAGTTTGAGAAACACTGTCTTAAGAAATTCATCCTCGACTTAATTTCAATCTAAGTAAACTTGAAGTCTAAGCATAAGTTGTGAACCACAAGCATTTCCTGTCGTTCACTCTGATATGCATTCAATATTCCAAACTGGCTGTGTGCTGTTAGCAGAAGAACGGTTCCGAGCATTGTTTATTAACAAGCAAATCTGCATCTCCAATTGATCTCTTCCTGTCATGCGCAGAATTGCTTTGAATGGACCGCCTCGATTTCAATTTGAATATCCTCTACCTCTCAAATCAGCATAGAATAATAATTGAGTAATTATAGCGAGAATATACCACACTTGTAATGATAATTGAATAGATCGTTCTATATTTTTAAGTAGTACTTTTCTTGGAGTTGGGCATGGCATTCTTAGTAATTTCTAATTAATTTTGGGACTTTAATATTTTGTAATTTTCGACTGCTTACTGTTTATATTGTATTATATTATGCTCTTGATTCACACACATTTTTAAGGGAACACTGTACGATTCGATTGACAAAAATCGGTCAAAAAGTCAAATCTAATTTTTTTAGCCTAAATTATTCTTTATGTACTTTTTTATAACCTCACAAACTTTGAAAGTTCTAAACTTAAAAAAAGCAGAATTATGATAGCTTTTACGCACGCTTTTATTCACATACCTATGGCAAATCAAAACTTTAAACTTACTTATCTCAGAAAGACAAAATAACTAGTTTACCTTCATCTAAAATGCTAAGGCTTTTTTTTCTCTCGTGCCTAATGCCTTGAATTTTTTTTATCTATTGATATTAGTACATGTAACAAAAGTTGGTATGCATTTTTGAATCTATAAGCAATACTTATTTTTTAAAAAAATAATTGAACTCAGAATTTATACATTTTTTAAGGAATTTTCAATAAGCAATTATAAAAAGGAGTATTGTACAAATACCAATCATTTATCGTAAAATCCATACCAACTTTTATTATACATAGTTTGATGTACTTGTAAATCAAATTTCATGCGTGCGCGTAAGCTTTTATAAAAGGAATAGTATTTTAAAATCACTTCACAAATTTTAAATTTTTCCTTAAAAAATTAAATGGTTAGCTTTTTATTAAATGTTGAGCACAAAATCTGTTTTACATAGTATACACACATAAAAGGCAACCAAAAAAATTTTGAAAATCCTTAAATTAAAATTTTTTGCGTAAATCATACCATGTCCCCTTAAGATTTTAATCCTTTCATTATGTGCTCACATATCTGCCATTTACTCTGTTTATTATAATTTGTTACTGAATATAAGTTTGAAAATATTGAATCGAAATAAGTAACATATTATAAATGTTTTCATACCAAAATTATTCAAATACTTATTGCATAAGAAATATTAAAACATCGATGAAGGATGTTGATGACGATTACGAAATTAATCTTGAGGAATTTTCGGAAGGCAAAAGATGTATATTTGAGCAAAACAAAGCAACGAAAAAAGTTATTCCCACTCTAAAGCCTAACAGTAAAGAGCTAACATATTATTTAATTTATCCTATTTAAGAGATGATTGATTCGTATTTTCTTTTTAAAACGGTTTCGCAAATACAGATATCATCTGAGCCCTTAGTAAGTAAAAATATTCGACTCCCCAGCACTGCAACTACCTTCTATTACCATAACTTTAGAATTTTTACAAATAAAACTCTATATTATGATTTAACAAAGTTTTTAAAATCAGACTCAACTTCTCTTGTTTTCTTATACTCCATTTCTTTCATAGATATGTACACATTTTCATAAAGGTTCTTCATAAAGGTGTTGAGAAAATCAAGGAGTTATTTCAAAATATTCATAAACAAATTAAGGTATCCTACTACGTTCGGAACCATGATTTTAAAAAAGCGCATAAATGGATAATTTTCATGATATTTAGTGTTACTTAGATTAGAATACATGTATACAATTGGTTTAAGGACATTATGACAAAAAAAATTATTTAAATGCAATATTTTGGCAAAAACTTAACTTAGAATAACCTTTTTTCCATATGTTCTCCTTTTGTAAAAAATGCTTCTATTGTATTAATATTTTGCCTGTAAATAGCTCAGACCTCTGAACAGAGGCTCAAATATGATTTTTGAAAATTTCAAATTATTTTCAGAGTTACAACCATTTGAAATAATTATCGGGGTATTTTCTTAAAATTTCTCCCTGCTGTTTTCGTAACACATGGATAAACCGACTTCCGAGTTATGCATTTCAAAAATTCTAGTTGAGCCTCTGTAGAGAGGTCTAAGCTGAATACAGACAAAATATTAATACATAGAAGCATTTTTTACAAAAGGAGAACATTAGGAAAAAGTTATTCTAAGTTAATTTTTTGCCAAAATATTGTATTTAAATAATTTTTTTTTGTCATAATGACCTTAAAAAAATTTTATACTTGTATTCTAATCTAAGTGACACTAAATATCATAAATATTATCCATTTACGCGCTTTTGCAAAATCACGGTTCCGAACGTATTCGGATACCTTAAGCATTTAAATTAAAATTTTTGAAATTACGAAAGTCTCAGCAGGTATTTCACTCTCATATATTATGCGTTGATATTAATTCATATTAAATAAATCGAAAAATTTCATACTGCTTATCTCATGCATGCATTTTTTTAACTTCACTTTATATGATCTATTGTCTATACCTGAACTTTTTATTAGTAGTTCGTAAGCAGAGTGAGAAAAATCAATTTATTTCTTTTGTTTTTAAATGAAAACTTATTTCCTGATTTGTATTTTTTCTTATATATAAGTATTCAATCAGTTACGTTGTATATAAATTATATATTTTTAACGAGTTTTTTATTATTTTTATCCAATAGTCTTCCGCGCCCCGGGCACAAGTTTTTTGCCATTGTAGTACCTTAATGAATTTTTCGATTTCTGTTATTTGAGGTACAAATTATTGTTTTTTCATATTGAAGTTAATGTGTTGATCTAGAAATAATTGATATTTAATATTTAAATATATAGTGTTTCAGTTATACTTTATATTTTTCAATTTCAATCATGATTTTATAACACATTTACATGCATATAATTTATATTACATTTATGTAAGTGTAGAAAGTTGAGTGGATTTGCGGATTTTGCGTTATTGACAATTAGGCCCTTCGAACAAAAAAAAACACACAAAAAATGGTTTCATATACTTTCTGCTTAAGATATTAAACTTTATTCTAGATACTAAGACCTACTTTAAAATTATTTGTGTAATATTTTCTACCAATTATTGTTTGCATTTATTACCGTCTCTGAAAGGATGTCACTGAAACTTCATTACTTCAATTCCAATCAATATTTTACAGAATAGAGACACAGAAAAAGATTTAAAGATAATTTCTTTCAAAAAGTAGCAGTACAAATTTTTTTAAATATCTAAAGATATATTCTTCTTTCTTAATTATTTTTTCATGTTCAAGATAGAACAAAGTCCCTAAATTAAGCAGAATTTATTTTCATTCATTCGAATATAAAATTGTAACATCCTGTTGCCATTTTCATTACGTTAATACTCTAAAACTCTTCCGAATCTTTTGGATGTTAGATTGCGACAAAGTGATCTAATATCATTGTCTGGACTTGGATTATTTCTAACGACTTACATTTATATCTTGAATAGTGTCTGATGGAGATAATAGACGTATTGAAAGCATCTAAATGAGTTCATTAACTAAATAGCTAACGCAAATACGTATGTTAATTAACATGGACGTATTTTGTTGCAATGTCATTAACCATTGTTAATGATATTTGTTCGAATTGTATGGCAAATAATAAAAGAATTTTAAAGACTTTTAGATGTTATTCTTTTTGGAAAATTCGATAAGTTCGAAGTTCTAATTTTCAAATCTTATTCGATAGTACAAAGTATCTAAATATTTGAATAGACGAACTACAAAGCCTGTTATTTTCACCAGAAAAATTCAAGGAAATAATCAATATATTTTAAATGTTCGTGACATTCCATTTTTATAAAACATGACGAATTCGGTTATGATCTTAAGATCGTATTTGACTTCTCCAAATATGTTAACGCTTTCACAAATGAACTATTAAAGCTATTGCTTCCAATTTAGGGTACTTACGTATTATCACTACCTTATTAGCAACATTATATGAAAAGAAGCACATGGTTAACAATTCAGCGCCTACTACACAGGTGAAATCGAGGTTACCAACTTGGCGAATTATCTTGAATGTTGGCGTTGTTGCGATAGTGCGTAAGTACACAATTTAGTTATACACAAAATTTTTGAAAATAATTTCCTTATGATCACTTACAGTTTTAAAAATCGGTTCTAGAAAAAACATTTTTTTTTTTGTATTACTTGCAAAGTAGCTTCGATTTAATATTAAATAAACATTTCTTTTAAAAATTCTTAGAGCTAAATAGAACTTATGTTCCAATTAAAATTTTCCAAAAATATCTAATAAAAATATGTAATTAATCTGGATACAAGCAGGAATTGAGGCTTATAGATATACGAATGTAATACTTGTGTTTTAATGATAGAAATGTGTTCCAAATTGATGTAAAAATAAATATTTTCACTTTTATAACATTTAGTATCTCCTATAGCAATGTTCCATTGTTATCATGTTCTCACTTTTGATTTTTAAAATGGTTTAGTAAGCTTTTAAGTAAATAGATATTCATAGTGTCTCTACCTTCCCCCCTTCTATCCCTTCTATACTGACTATTCTTACAATGTCTATATAGCTCCCCTAATATACTAACATGTCTATAACTTTTCGCTCAAAAGTGATTGCTATTATAAATAAATATTTTGGAACAAAGTAAAAACAGTTCATTAAATTTCTTCAATGTGTACTATGAGATATTGTGAGATAAAAACTGATATTTAATGTTGTGAATTTTCAAAAAGAATTTAAAATTACTACCAAAATTAGAATGTTTTTGAAAAATTTAAAAACAACAGTTTAACATTTATATCAATACGCCGAATCTTTATTTTATTTACAACTTTTTATTTAATGAACGGAATAATTTTTGAAGAAAATTTTTATTTAAATTAGGATATTTACAATGAATTCTGCAAATTTGACTAGCCTTTTTTTCTTTTTTACTCAAACTATATCTATATTTACAATTAAAAAATTTACTCCGACTTTTAAACTTCTAGAGTTATATTCTTATTTTAAAAATATTATTTATTTTGCAGGTAAGGCCGTAGGTAATATAAGCTTGAAAAATCAAAATGAAATATCCCTTTAAATGCATATACAGTGACACTCTAAAGTGTTCGTACACCTGCTATTTTCTATAAAATTTAATGTTTTCGACTAATAAAAATTAATAAATCAGAACTGAATTTTTTTATAACATCTGCAATTTGTTCTTCATTAAATAACATATTCAATTTTTAAAATGTAGAAAATTTTTAAAAATTAATAATCAAAAATCAACTAAAATTTACGCTCCAAAAGTCTTTATACACTTAAAAAAAGTCTCAACATAGCTTTAAATATTGTATTTCTTTCTTAGTTTAGTACTTCGTAAGATATCTTTTAGTGTCTCCCCAACAACTTTTAAACATCTTAGTATAGATTTCATCCGTTTTTTGTAGTTTCTTCATCGATGCTCCTCCATTCTTCTGTGATTACTGTTTTTGCTTCACATTTTGTTATTGTATGTCATGTTTGCTTACTTTAAATTCAAATTCTCTCCAAATATGTTTTACAGGGCTTAAATCAAGTGATTTAAGAAGTGTTTTCAGAATTTGGGGACAGTTATAGGGACATCAGAGGCGTACGTTTAGAGTAATGCGTTTGGGGTCATTATCTTGTTAAAAAATGAAGTCGTCTCCTATGCATAAATTTTAGGCGGATAGTTTCAAATTATTCTTTTGAAATGTTTAAGTAATGCTCATGGCTCTCAATATTCTGTCAAAAATACCAAATTATCGAATCCTGAAGCCAATTTACACCCCCACACAAGAACCCATCCACCCGTAAATGCTTCACTCTGTTCCAACTAAATTCTTCGGATTTCCTAAATTTATTCTTCTCCAAATTGTTATACGGCCGTCGAAACCAAAATTGTTGAATTTTCTATCATCCCAAACAATTTTCTGTCAATATAATGATCTTGCAAGTATACGAACACTTTTAAGTTCCACTGTATATAGTGTTCCAGATTTTGAATTTGGTATAATTTTTTATGAAAAATTTTAATGCATTTGATAATATGTACTTGGTTTGACCATTTTATTTTTTAAGTGTATTCCCTTTTCTCTAAATTTCTATCCATAGTAGAATATGTATATTAATTTATATATATCCTCACTTATCTTCTAAAAATCTTACACTGAAACTATCCCATACATTTTACAACAAATGCTATTCATTTCACACTTAAACACATAAATTTAAAATTCCACAGAATATCTGCAAAAGCATTTTGGTGAATCTTCCAG
>BMAV01000160.1:161677-214036 GCA_019973955.1 Trichonephila inaurata madagascariensis | reverse complement strand
TATATATATATATTGTTAATAAGTGTGGATAAGTTTTCCTGGCTTATCCCAAATATGTATTTAACTTATTACAAAAATTTTAAAATCCTAATTTTTTCCTGTTTCAAAAAATGGAAATCGCACTTTTATGCATCTATTTGAAAAAATAATGTATTTATTTTTTTATTAATTAATTTAAAAATTAAATATTCTGAGTGATTAATTTTTTTTATACCTTGAAGTTGAATGCTAACTAATAAAAACATATAACATTGGTTTTATAAATGTTAGAATATTTTTGAAGTTTGAATTAGACTGGAATTTATTCCAAATCGTTATCAATAGCCATGATGTAATTCTAAAATATTGAAATCCTTTTTATATTAATAAATCTATGCTTATATTTCTGTTTTCGGAATTTTTCGAATCAAAATGCGTTGTTGCTTTCATTCGTAACTAGGTAAATAATTCTGCTACACTCTTCAGAGACCCCATGATTCATCCTTAAAGAAAAGAAAATCCGTAATTTCTACGAAACAGAAAAATATTAAATAAAATGTAATGCTTATTGCATGAAGTAAATTATTAATTATTGATACTTTTTTTTTATTTCTTCTCAAGTTTAAGTTATTGTGAGAGACAGGCATGTTTTTTTAGATTTTGAAAATCAATAAACATATTAGTTAAGGAACTCAAACTGAATTTGGATTTCAGTGTTTTAATAAGCGCAAAAATAATGCATTTGAAAAATTTTCCTTAAATTCTGACTTTGAAAAGGAAAATATTTATGATTGGTTTTTGATCTAGGATTATTTTTAATGTTTCAGAAACTTTGCATGGTAAAATTTCATAATCTTTCAGAATTAGCTTTTACTAATTTCTATTTTATTTAAATTGGGAAGAAAAAAAATACTCTGAAGCAAAATATGTTTTCTTAAGAAATCGTTTCAATTCTAAAATAATATATTATTGACTTTTAAGATCTATTTCTTTTTGGATCTTGTTGTGTTAAAATCTAAATCTTAATCAATTAAAAAAATTAGTAAATCATTAGACATAAAGAATTTCTTGTTTCAACACGAATTGCAAGCAGCCTAGACTAACAACAATATTCATAACTTCAAAAAAAACTGCATTTTCAACTGAAGATCTTTAGAATGTATGCTTTAAAATTTTTTCGAACTCTGTAAGGAATAAAAAATTATCCTGTTATTTTCTATATAATTATTCAATAATTACTAAAAGATTTCTGACAAAAATTTGATTACTAATTACCACGAAGAAAATAAACGAGACCACGTCCGTTAGAAGCATTCTAATTTCGTCATTCCTTCCTTCTTCAGAGGCTTGACAGCTCAGGGTGGCCCTTGGCCTTTTCAGAAGCTTTTTCCAGGCCAGCCTTCTTCCTGCTAGTGTTCTCCAATTTTTAATTCTCAAAACTAGGAGAGATTTTTTTCTAGGCTATCAATCCATCTAAGATTTGGCGTGCACTTTCTTCGTGTGCCAGTTGGTTGAACTTTGAAGACTTTTTTAGTGGTGCGGTCTTTGTTCATTAATTTCTTCATTACTTTAAAAATATATAGATGAATTCTCATAAAATGGGAAAAAACCGAAGTTATATTCCCTTATATCAGTTGTTTTCATGGATTCCAGAATCATGATTTTGTATTCATGTCAGTATATTTATTTTATATAAATAAAAAAAACAATGCAAGGCATTATTAATGCTGAAGAAAATATGTAGCAGATTATGTTCTTTAAAAATGTTAAAAACGAAATATTAGTTTGAGAAACATAATTCCAATTCTACAAAATCAATAATTCAAACCTTCATTCTCTTTATTTCCTTCAATGTACAAAAAATATTTATCCCGTTACCCATCCAATGTCGTACGGCTGCTATATACATTTTTAAGACATTGATATCCAAGTTTTTTACCATTAAGCTTTCGAATGTATTGAAAGTCCTTCTTACAGCCCTCGCTTTTTGATTAAAAAAATTTCTAAAATTGAAGCTTATATTAATCTTTTACACCTGCATAACATCCTTCTACTCGAATCGATTTCTTTAAATTCTGTTCTTAGAGGATCTTAACTCAACAGAAAAAAGTTGCCAACCAAATTTCAATTCTATAGGTCTAATAGTTCCAAAACTGGAAATTTTCATTACCTAAAACACTCCCGTGTCACTTCGTAGTCAATCTCCACAAAACTCGTTTTTAGCGAATCTCTATTTATCAAAAGAAACATGTATACTAATGAATTCCTAATAGCTCCTAGTTCCAAACGGTTTTTTTTTTTTTTTTTTTTTTTTTTTTAAAAAAAAAAATTTTTAAAAATTTTTTTTTAATATTTCCTTTTTTTAAAAATTTTTTTTTTTTTTTTTTTTTTTTTTTGTATAAAAAAATCCTTGAACCTCCCCTCCCCCTCGTATCCTCATCGGGAGTTTATCTCTTCTAAAAATTTATTGATGCGTAAGTGAATGATTAAGTGAGTCGTTTTTATGACATATGCATATGCATATGCATAGATAGATAATAATCCTAACTTAACTAAAAAGAATGCTGTTCTAGTAAAAGGATTAACATCATTCATAACTGAAAGATTGTATTCTAGAACCGTTAATCCATATTTTATTATACAAAAACACAAAAAAGTAGAGGAACAGAGAAAAGACAAAAAACAGTCTTGTTTTTCCAAATAAAAAGACCATAGGGAATAAGACCAAGAATTATTATACCCAATTTAGTTGAATCTGATTTTTATATTCCTACAAATACGCTCTGCAACCAAATCAAGGGGACGCGGTAGCCGAGTGGTATAGGTATCGGATCGTGGCTTGCCTTGTCACAAGTTCGATCCTAGTACCACTAAAGACCCGCCGTGTAGGGCAGCGATGCACGTTAAATCTGTTGAGTGCTGAAACGTCCTCCCGTTGGTGTGATGTGGTAGTTAGGAGAGGGGGCCAGCTCAAGTGTCGTCCACGTCACTTGACCATGGTTCAAAATTACGTGGTCCGTCGCCAAAAGCCCTCGAGCAGCTGAACAGTGCGACGTTAATATTAAATCAATCAAGCAAGCAACCAAATCAAAATTTCTAATTCATAAAAAATACTTAACTGTAAATCTATCTTACAACAAATTTTTTCTTCACTTGTAATATATCATGTTATTGAATTTTTCCTGAAGAAACTTCAGTATCCCTTAACAGATTTACTCAAAACTCATTTAAAGCAATCAATAGACGACGAAAACATTTATGTACCTCATAAAGAAAAAGTCGAACCAAGACTGATACAAAAAAACAAGACTTCCCGAAGGCAAAAGTTTCGGAATTGCCTGGTATGTGTGACCAGAACTCTTTCAGAAAATGAGAAACTGCACAAAGATTCCGAACACAGGTACCGACAGAAATTTTTGTCAGTTCCTGTCAAAATCAGAGATATAAATGATTCTAAAATAAAAAAAGATTATTTTTCTCCATTTTGCTAGCACAAGGAACACGTTATTCGAATAAGAATAAATAAGACGCTTATTTTTCTCCACTACCGGAACCGGGGGATAGGACTACAAGGGTTTATTTTCTACGGTGCATTAACGCATGCACTTGTCTTTACGGTTCACAGCGGATATGAAATGTTTCTTCTGTTTTATTTTGAGAGACAACGCGTTTCCCCTTTCTTTTTTGTTTCATTGTTTTGCGGCTTGTAGAAAAAGAAAGATGACTTTTGTGATATGTTTCCTGAGATTTGTTACTTTGTCTATTAAAGTTGGTTTTTCTAAAAGCAAGATACCGAAGATGTAAGTTCGGATGGGTTTGCGAAAAGTGCTTTTTAGAAATCCAATTTCGTTATGGAAGTGTTAGATACTTTTTGCATCTACTTGTGATTTTTACTTCATTCAATGAGTCAAATCAATTATTTAACTCCTCCCCTTTCCTAAAAAAAGAAATAACAGTGACAAATAATTTTAGAAATATTTAGAACAACTAAATAAGCATCAGTACATGTTTTATGAGCTCTTTATGTAAGAATTTTAACAGATTTTGGCTAGCGAATTAAGGTATCCGACTACCCTAAAATAATGATTATTTTAAGAAATTGACAAATTCTTTTTTATGATTTTATTTAATAGCCTATTTTATTAGCTTTGTAAAAATACCAAGTGTTTTATTTTCCATTCACTAGAACAAAAACCACAAGTGTTTTAGTAGAAGCAGATGCTATAACTTTACATAAGATGTCAAACTTTAAAATGCGTTTTACTCGAAATGTGTTTTTTTCGAAAAGCTCAAACGGGGACAGTGATTGCTCAAAAGTTTTTTAAAATAATTTGCTGAAACTTTTTGCGCATGTTTTGTATAATAGTAGAAGTGTTTTAACCTTCAGATTTATCAATCACTGTTTTATTACAAAATTTAAAGTTCTTTATGTGAATTTAATCACTGTTTTTTTAAGCAATTTCATATAATATATAAGATAAAGTGCTCTAGGTTTCGTAAAAATTAAAATATCTCTTATCCTGAAGGTCATTTCAAACTTGAATAACAAAGTAACACATCAAAATTGAAAAATTGAGAATTTGTCCATAAAATTTTTGTGCAGAGCGGGCCCTTTTATGTAATTTTTTGTACATTTTTACCAGTTTTTTCTCATTTTAATAATAATAATTTTTTTCTTTATAATTTTAGAATTTTTTCTTCAAAATATACTAAATAAATCTAAAAATCACAAAAAAAAATTGCGCTTCTCCATTTCTAAGAAAAAAAGTAGTCGGATACCTTAAAAGCAAATTTAATGTTGCTCAGATTAGAAGGGATTTAAGCTATTTCACATAGACATTTCAAGTAAAAAGACAAAAATTTAATAAACAATCGTCAAAAAACATTTAATATTCTTAATAAAATACCCGATTTTCGATGTAAATGGACACAGTGGGCTACATTCATGTGACGTCATAATCACATGATAATGACAAACGCGTGTTTCCAGCCATCAGCTCATAAATTCATGTGACGTCATAATTATTCGATAAATAAAACCATGTGTTTCTAGCTAATCAGTTCATGCGCTTCATTGTTGCGAACTTAAGCTCTTTGCAGAAACTTTCTTTTAAAAAGTAGATATTCGGCTACTAATAACGTACATGTAAGTAACAAAACATATTTAATATAAAAGTACACTAATAAAATAAGATTTTTTTTAAATTTAAAAATCCTTTTGATGAATTTTTCTTGTTATGTTTTACTTACTATATTTACCCAAATTTGCAATTTTATCTAAATTTTGCAAATAGAACAACAAATAGAAGTTAGTTTAATGTTAGTTTTGAATTAAGCCGCAAACGCATGATTGCCTTTATCACGTGACCGTCATGAATTGAGCCCATTGCTATCAATGTTTGTAGCTCAAGAAGAATTAAACAGTAATTTTGATAGATTAATTAATTAAACAACATTGAGTTCTTTCACATCTAAAACACATTTTTTTTTTCATTTTGAAAAATAATTCTTTTGTGTGACTGATTTTTTATCTTACAATTAGCCTAAATTTAAAATTTTATAAAAACTGCTTTTAAATTACACTCTATAAGCAAAAAAAATTACAGACAAAAAATGATTATTTAATTGAGATAAAAATGTGTGAATGTGAAGAACATACATAGAAAAACAAACTATTAAAATTTCCGAGCAATTGCATGATTATTTCAGAGTTTGACGTTACAAAGTCAAAACGGCGTTGGTCCAACTCTGGCCTAGATGCACCCTGAGTGACATAGACAGATTAAGTTCCCGGATGGTATCTTGTTCGTGCCAAACCGTTGCCAACTGTTTTGCTAAATCGTCATCATTCCGGAATGGTTGTAATCGCATTTCCATAAGGTCCCAAATGTGCTGTATGGAAGAGAAATCAGCCGACCTAACTGGCTAAGGAAGTTTATGGCAAGTTGACAATTCATTGAGACAAGGGTCATGTGCGACAGGGTATTATCGAGTTGAAAAGTAATTCCCAGTTGTCACAACAGAAAGGTAACACAACCAGTCGTAGGATGTCGCCAACGTACTGAAGTGCCTTCAATGCTCCAGAAATGACTACCAAAGAGGGCCAAATATCAAGAAAAGTGGCACCCCAAACAGGGAGCCCTGTTGTGGACCTATGTGAAGTGCGATAATCAGATCAGAATCATCTCGCTACCCTGGACATCTCCAGACACGTCTGCGGTTGTCTAGAAGGCACGGAAACATTACTCGTCTCTAAAGATCATATGTCCCCAGTCAGCACAGTTATACGTTGGTAGAGACGGCGCCACTGAAATCGGACTTGACTGTTTATATGGGGGAGAGATAAGAGGAGTAGGAGTTGACGGGGGCTTAAATTCCGCTCTTTCAGTCTTCTGTGGAGGATCATGTTGGACACAAGTTGGGTGACTGATAACGATGAATTCAGTGCTGCGACAGTCTGACAATCTGCTCTGACAATCGCTCTGTTGTGGCCCTCTAAAAGTATAACTTCTTGGGGGACTGTATAAATTCTATTTCTCACTCAATACAATGAAGTTACATCAGCGTTTCTCAAACTGTGAGGCGCTTCCCTCCCTAGGGGGTGAGATAATTTTATCAGGGGTTGCGCGAGCATATCGGAAAGTCTGAGATAAAAGATTTTAAAAAAAATATTAATTTACTGAAGGGAGTCAAAACAAAATACATTCTGAGATAATAAAAAATGCACATTTACATTGATATAATATACTTATGAATGCATAAGTACTGCACACAATGTATTTTATAATTAATTTAATAACACTAAGAGCAGGTTAAATAATCACTAGTAAGCCCATGGGCTTGTACAAAATTATATGCAAAATTTAATATTTATCTTGATAATTCATACAGTTTATAATTTTAGTCGTATTGTAGTTTTAGTGTCAAAGTACCTTATTATTGAATTCTATACATTGTTATTGTATGGAGGTGGACGCCACGAAAGTTATGATAGAAAATTGAGCCACAAACATTGAAAGTTTGAGAAGCACTGAGTTACACATTCAAAAAGCATTACATTAGAAAAAAACACTATTCCACGTTGTTCTCTCCATTTCAAACCACCCTCATCCATTCTGTCCTCCTTTTGTTCCTTCTGACCTTACACTACCTGTAGTTGGAGGGACTATCCGCTGTAGTCTCCACTTTTGTATAAAGAGAAGGTTCAAAGAATAAGTGTATACATATAATTGTTTTGATTTAACACAATCCCTCCTGAATTAAAAGATCTTGACAAATGCTCTACGTACTTGACATTGGTTTTTTGGTCATCTAGATCACCTGATGTCCAAAATAACAGGACTGATTGGAATGTCATCGAAAAAGAGATGTTTAACCCTCTGACTCTATTCCATTTAATCTTCATGAACTGTGGGAGATTGTTGAGAGATTATACTTTGAAAATACTTTTTGTTTCTTGTTGAGTTCATGCCGAGATGAATCACCACCTTCTTTAGGACAAAAAAAATTGCTAGACGTAATTATGCAGATTTTCCCAATTCAATTACTCTTCAGAAAATATATATATCAAAGCAGCTGTACAAGAAGAGAACATTAAATGAAGTATCTGAAGTACTGAATAAAAAATAAATTTATATCCAATATCTTCCACAATTTTAAGTAATAAAAATAATGCGTGTTGCTGAAAATAATGCGTGTTGCTGCTTCATCACGAAAACGACGAAAGAACAAGTCCATTACCGACACACCTTCTTGTTCAAAATACTGAAAGGCATTTTCGACAGCCTTTAGCCTCACATTATGTGATATTTTATGTGATACCCATCATGTGTGTCTCACATTATGTGATGTACGGTATCCTTAAAGTTAATTTCTTCATAATTTTCGCACATTTTTCCATTAAGGGGTGTTGGAAAGCTAAAATCTTATTTTTTGGACAATTTGAGATTTTTACATTTTCAAATTGTATAGATTTTAACCTTTCTAAAAATACCTTACTTTAACCTCTAGGGTAATTAGAAGCCTTTTAAACCTAGTTTTAAATAACCGTCATCCATTTGAATGGCGAAAAATGTAAACTAAGTACATCGTTTTTGCTTAAAAGTTCAACATCTGATATAAACCAAAACATGTATCTTTTATTGTAAATTGAGCCAATTATTTTTTTTTATTTCCTCACTTTATTTAGAATTACACTGTATACATTAAAAGCAATTTATCTCAAAATGTAAATTTTGATGTTCGATGTACCTTTTCTGAGAAACTATAGTTCACAAGTATGTTAATTTTTTTATGATATAGTTATAATGATCACTAACATATACTAATATGTGCTTTTTGTAAAAAACTAAAAAATTTATTTTTTACAAACTTTTTATGTGAAAAATGGGTCAAATTTCACAATGTCTGATAAAATATTTCGTATATTATCAAAAAATTCAAAATGAGCTAAAACCTCATTTCAGTATAATGAGAAACGTGTACTTTAATTGTACAAAAAATTTCAAGCATGTACATATAACAGACTTTGTGAAAAGGTACATCGAAAACAGCCAATTTAACATTGTCAGTATATATATATATATATATATATATAGAAAAAGGTTTCCAACTCCCCTTAACTATGAGAGCAACAATAATATCTGCATCGGACATAATGCAAGAGTTTGAGCGAGTTATCCACACGGCCGGGCTATCGAGTGCCGAGTTTTAGGGAATACTGTACCAACAATTATGTGTGGAATTTGCGATTACAAAATAAATATTAGAAATTTTCGAGAAGTTGACATTTCCAAGACTAACAAGCAAGCCTTCTTTTTAAACAATTTTCAAAGACCTTTAAGAAAAACTCTTAATGTAAATTTACCTCGTAAACAAACAGAAAAATACAATCTACATCGCACGCTTAGTGAGACAGAGCTTAGCTCAACAAGGTGCGCATCAAAATTTACATATTTGTCACTAAAAGAACTGAGATGAGCATAAACTGGCTGAGTGAAAAATTGAACTTGTTTGAACAAAGAATTACTCAGGCACACTTCGTAATAATGAAGCTAATTAATATTCATTAATTAGAAGCTCATCATTTGATTAAAGACTATCATTCTTCCTGTATTAATACAGGAGGCTGTTTGTCTTTTACAGATGAAGAGTACGATAGCGCCTTAATGGCTTCCTGGAAAAATCTTTTTTAATTATTTTCCACGAAAATTAAGTTTGGACTTTTTAATCAAGGATCACTCTCAGACGAAGATTTATTTTTTGATTAAAAAGAGAATTTTGAAGATTTTTCGTCAAGATTAACTTTTGTGTTCTTTTAGTTTTACGTGAAAAGAAGTTTTTGGTATTAAGAAAAGCTGAATTAGAATTTACGATAAGGTTATTTTTATCAGTTTTGATTAACTTGTTACCTGATCGACCACTTTTTATGTATTCTAATTTTGTTTCTTGATCATCCGCTCTTTTTGGCTGGAGGAAGTAATTTGAGACGCAGGGTTTGTAAAATTTGCTTAAAGGGCATCAAAATTTGAATGTTTTAAGTTTTAAAAAAATTTATGATTGAAAAGTAGTTAGAGGTTTTAGATTAAAACAAAACATTTTTTCTACACTAATCAAAACTTTTGATGATGAAGCGATAAATTTTATATAATATCCAAGATGTTCAAATATTTTGTAAATAATTTCCATAGAGTAATTATAGCTTTTATTAGACAGCTTTTATTAACCCTCTAAGCGGTCTGCACTTAAAGTCTTGCCATTCTGGAGATGCTTCAAAAATGCACCGCACATATCTTTTTGCTTTCAGGTGGGGTTCTCAAAAGCGGTTGAGCCGTATTTTTAAAAATGCGGCTCGGCCGCTTTTGGAAATCTTGCTTGAAGGCAGAAAAAGCATCTCTGGAATGGCGGGATTTTACGTGCAGACCGCTTGGAGGGTTAAGGGTATTCCTGTAGCTTTTAATTTAAATTACAAATTGATAAAAGAGAATCATGACTACACGGAATAATTGAATTAAAAGAATCCTAAAAAATATGGTACACATTAGTACAGTATTCAGTTAACTAAATCAAAAATTATAGATTTTAAAAGTGTTTATAATAGAGTTCTCAGTGTAAAATTTTGTTACTAATTTTGTACATTATTTTGAATTAAAAGCATTTTTAGTTACAATTTGACAAACTTCAACAAATGAGTTTACAATATGAGTGTTAAATTTATCCCTATGTTAACATCTTTTCAATTTTTAAGTTAAGGTATCGACTACGTTCGGAACCGTGATTTTAAAAAGACGCATAAATGGATAATTTTCATGATATTTAGTGTCTCTTAGATTAGAATACATGTATAAAATTATTTTAAGGACATTTTGACAAAAAAAATTTATTTAAATACAATATTTTGGCAAAAAATTAACATAGAATAACCTTTATTTCAAAACGTTCTCCTTTTATGAAAAACTCCTCTAAAATAATAATATTTTGTTTTTAAAAAATAAAGACATCTCCAGAGAGTCTGAACTATTTCTTTTGAAAAATTCACATTATTTTCAGAGTTACTACCAATTGAAATAATTATTGACGTTTTCTTAACATTTCTTCCCTCTGTTGTAGTAAAACATGGATAAAACCACTTCTAAGTTATATATTTCAAAACTTCCATTTCAGCCTCTGTACAGAGCTATATACAGGCAAAATATTATTAAAATAGAAGCTTTTTTCGCAAAAGGAGAATATTTTGAAAATGGGTCATTCTATGTTCATTTTTTGGCAAAATATTGTACTTAAATAATTTTTTATTGTAATACTATTCTTAAAACAATTTTATATACATTTCCTAATCTAAGTGACACTAAATATTATAAATATGATCCATTTATACGCTTTTGCAAAATCCCGGTTCCGAACGTAGTCGGATACTTTAAACTACATAACGAGTTATGGGGAATTTTAAAGGGATGGAAAGAAAGGAAATGGCATAGGATGCATGAGTTTATTAATTGTTATAAAAAGAAAATAGCTTCTCCACATCATAGTCGTAAAAACTTCAATCTGATTTTAAAAATGCGTATCTAACCTCCAGAATAATAATTCGCTTCAAATAGAATTGAACATAAGTTACAGTGTATGGAGAAGTTGTAGAAAATAATTAATACCTGCTTATATAACATCATCAGCACTTGACCGTGTTTCGAAATGATGAAGACATTTGCCAAGAGCTATTATGTAACTCTTTAACGAAGTTTATTCTAGTGAAATTTATAAAAATTTCTTAATACCTTTAGTTTTTATTTAACTTCAAAATGTGAGAATTTTTTAAAGAAATAAGATTGAGTTCCTGAAAAGAGAGCAAACTTTTAAGAAGTAAGACTTCTGTAAAATCCACACTATCTCATACTTGGCCACACTATCCGGTCAAGTATCAGATAGTGTGGATTTTGCCTATTAAATGCAGGTTTTCTCATTTTTTTTATTTTTATTTTGGCATAGATTGCTTTATTCTAAATGTCTTCCTTTGTTTTAAGTTATTTGAAGATTTTTTTCAAGATGAAACACTTTTTTTTTATACATATACTTAATAAACAGCAAATTTCAAATGAAGATGGAGATTGAAGTTTCAATAATGAAACGATTATTCTTAGTGTTTATTACTGAGAAAAAAAAAAGATTACTCTTGCATTTTAGAACGTATACGAAAAAAAGTACTCCCCTGAATCAATTAAATGCCCTTCACACCGTAAATATATTTTACATATAGAATATTCCTCTAGCTTAACAAGTTTCATTTTTTATTAAAAATGTGATCACAGACGAATATGTAAACATCTCGTACTTAGCTGTATTTTAAATGAAAGGACAAGAAAAGACATTGTAATAGTAGTACTTTACAGTAAAACACAAGAGTTTTCAAAGTAATAAACTAGAGATCATGACAGTTAAAAAAAAAGAATTAATGCATCGGAAGACTTTTTTCTTAAAGTATTTTTCAATTTAATTAAAATCTCATTCATCTTCCTGTTTTTATTATTTTGTGTCAAGTTGTGACACATATGATATGTTTCTCTAATGTACAATTAACTGAATTAGGCCTTTGATTTTTTTTTTCTCTCTCTCTCTAAAAACCGTTACATTTTTAAATATTCATTTTTTAAGAGAAACTGCTTCGTATTTAAAAGAATTGTTTGTTGTATTACTTTTAAAAGGAAACTTTGTGCCTGACTTTACCATTTATTTTTCAACATTCCTGAATTGTATTTCCCTCCAATATATTGATTTAAAGTGCCTTTTCTGTTACTATAAATCTATGATCGAATAACAAGTTAATTTATGAAAAATTTTTAAGACCTTATTCGAAATAAAGTAAGAAATTCGGTAATTATTGGAAGAAATTAAGAACTAAAAAATTCTAGTATACAAAGATATTTTGTACTGAACTATTAATTTAAAATAACAATACTCTTAAGTTAATCTTAAATAGACTTGTTTTTCATATTGTTACATTGATCGGGGTTCGAGGATTTTATGCAAATCATACTGCAAAATTTTATGCAAAGTCCTTTAAGAGCGATGGGAATTTATTGTCAAAATCCAATCCTTGAAATACAGGATTCAGCAGCAATATTCGTAACATAAATTTCAGAAGGTCTTCACACTTTCCACACCATTCAGACACAATTATCGGTGTCTAAAATACATATATATAAAATATTATTCACAAGCAATCGCTCGTTCAACAGCCAAAGTAATCACTAATCGCTTCAACAGTCAAAGCAGTACTAACTGATCGTTAGTCAAAACCAGACAGACCCAGTTTGGGGTGAGCATCTCCCTATTTGTAGCTCTAACGGACCTTCCTAGAAAAATCTACTTGCGTCATATAGATCCTGAAAGTAGTGCATTTCTCCACTAATTTCCAGAAGAATCCACAGAGCGTCCCAAACTCTACAAAAATGGTCGCCAAAATGTTACCAACTTGGCTCTATCGCCAATATTTCATCAAATTCTCATTGAATCGTCTCTATAACATAAGGGACGGCGTTGCTTGTGAATAATACAATTTTAACGTAATTTAAATATAATTTAGGGTAAGATAAAGGCATTACACATCCAAATACAAATTATTTACACTATTTACACAACATTCGTAACAATATTCTTCATACGTATACAGCTACATATTCGTTGGAAGACAAATTTTCCGAATTATGATTATGTGTAAGTTGTATATGTTAACGAATTTAACAGTTTGACTGCTACTCTGTTAATTTTGTATTTGTATAACCTACGTAAATGACAAATTCCTAGACATCAAGAGGTAGCCGTTGTGGCTTAGTGGTATTGGTTGCGAACTCGTGATCAACGTTGTTCTGTCGAGTTTAGGGCTCGATTCTTAGTGCCACTGAAGGTCTACCGTGTAGAGGAGGGAATTCACATTAAGTCTATTGATGCTCAAAACATCGCAATGTGCTAAATTAAAGATTGTCTCACAATAAATGCAATCACTTATCTCCATTGCATTTACAACTGACAACTGGCTTGCATTTGTTGATTTATTTTTAAAATTTCAAAATTGGTAATTGGGTAAAAGGAGAGATGCTCAGATATTTAGATTCTTTAAAAATTGTTTAAGTTTAAAATAAAAGTCCTGTATTATACATGTATTTTTTTAACCTGTGTACGCTATTATTGTTGACAAATATGTAATTTTTAACTGGAAGTTTCTACAAAAAGTTGAAGTTGGCAATAGATAAGCGCATGAACTGATATGCTGGAAACATGCGATTGATTTCACCATATGACTATGACGTCACATGAATTTATGAATTGATTGGCTGAAAACCCGAAGCCGCTGTTACATGACTATGATGTCACAGGAATTCAACCTATTGCCTGATGTGGAAGCTGTGTTTCTGTTATTTTTTCATAAATATTTCATTTTCCTCTAGAATTTAATTTAAGTTTATTTCATAAAATTAATCGTTGCCTTCAATTTAAGTTTAAGTTTTCTTCGTACGACTCTAAATTTAGTTATGAAATATTGTATGCTTATTACGAACCATTAATACAATCACACCTAAATTTCTTTTAAAATTAATTTATAATTTTGTTGTGAATTTCTTTGAGAAAAATTGATACAGTTATTTAGTCTATTAATGAGTAGTTTTTTTTACTATAATATTAAATATTGTACCAACAATATATTCAATTTCACGTTTTAGGGCTTTAAAGTAGAAGTAAAGCCAAAAAGAAAAATTTGAATTCAGAAATATGTTATAACTCTTTTTTTTCTTTGAAAATAAACGCTATCGAAATGAAATGTGACTTAGAATCGCAAATCTCTGTCCTGAAAGAAAACACTCTGAATCACTAAGAAATTGATGAAAAACGTCTGTTGTTACTGTTATATAATAATTTTTTTCCTTCTGCTTTCGTAATTGATGCCATTTTTTGAGATCCACTGCCTACTAAACAACTGGTTATTTCCCTCCTTAGAAACGCATGCAAGTCACTTTTGTGTGAATAACTTGTTGAACAGAGAAATGATTCGTGATTGCGTGCCAAAACTTCTTTCTCGACGACCGCCAAACTTGTCAAGATCTTTCTAACTTTTCCTTAATATATGCACAGAATCGCTAGCTTTCGCTGCGAAAACTATTCACCGTGCATTGGCTTTTACCCTTAGAAGATGTATTTGCCTGTTAAAATATATTTGCTCCCGAAGTCTGTTAATTGGATTAAGAATTTGATGTATTTACACGCAATGATCTTTATAGCATTCCGTACAGACTGAACATTTTTATTGGAATTTTATTTAAACTTTGATATGTGAATCTTTTTATTATATATATATATATATATATATATTTGCATTTTTGCATTTATATATTCTTCATCATATACCTCTAATATGAATTTTCTTTATTATTGAGATTTTATGGATTCTATTTAAATTTTTATATGCAAACTACTTTTTTTATGACAGTTTTACAGCTCGATCGCTATTACAGGGAAATATTTTTAGGGTTTCTTTAAACATTCATCGCACGTGAATGTTTCAAAGTACAGCCGACTTTTGCTAATTCAAACCTTCGATAATACGAACCCTCCCTCATTCGAAGTATTTGCTCAGCCCCTAGAAAAGCTCTTGATATTTCAAACTAAAAAAAAACTTTTACGTACACTCAATTTTTCGAAGTAAAATCTGTGGCTGGGGAGATTACAATACGCGATAATTCGAAGTTATGTTATAAAACTCTCGACAATTCGAACACTCACTATCATGTACAGTCCTGTAGCAAACAGGTTGGAGCTTACAAGTTTTGTGTTGTATTGCTTAATGTAGCCCCTTTGATGAACATCTGTCTGCTCCCCCTACTTAATGCTTTCCGGTTCCTTAGGCGAAAAGACAATTTTTATTGCTATTCTTCTTCAAGTGGACAACAGACCGACCACACCTGTTGTCAGCCGTCCATACCTTTTGTTTATAACCCGTGATCTCGCTTATAGCATATAGCAACAAATAAGGCATGGGCCGGACTAGACCGTGCCTTGAAGAACCAGTGGTGTTGGGGACAGTGTCTGTAGGGAACCGCAAAACGATTTTATTTCCTGTATTCTCTTGAAAAATACAGGACTTTTAAATTTTGTATAATATTTATACCGTTTAATGAAATTTTTTTAAAAGTGTTTTTAAAAAATTTCATACAAATGTACAATTGTTAAGAACATAGTTTCAAAAAGAAATGTGTTAGAAAAAAACTTTATTTTCGTGTATTTTGGAGTTTTTTTTCCCTACCTTCTTGATAATTCGAACTCATGATAATTCGAAGTATTTCATTCGTCCCTATTCAAATTACCTAGAGTGGACTGCATATAGTAGTATTCAAAAATAATTCATTAATGTGTTTACAAAACATGATCTTTATTCATAAAACAAAAAACGAAAAGTAAATTTAAAAATTTAAATTCCAGTTTGAGACACCAATTGACTTATTAAACTCTTTATTATAGAGAGCTTACTTGAATGAAGCATTGACTAACACGACTGATGGATTTATTATACATTAAAAACTACAAATCAGTGAAGAATAATGTATGCTTCTGCTTCAATAATTTCAAAAATTTACTCGTACAATGAGTCACGTTCAAAAGATTACTCGATTAAGCTACAACATTCAAAAGCCCTTCTCAAATTTTACGCGCATAAATGTAAAAATTATAAAAAAGTAAATTTAAAATCTCTCTCTATATAAATGGATGTTTGTATATATGACCTCGCTTCACTCCAGCATCGTTCAACGTATCACTGTGAAAATTGGCATGTATATGTATTTTTGATGGAGAAGGTTTTTGTTCTATCCTCTTTGTTGCATCTCTCCACCATGTAGCGCTGCACAATATCAACTTCTCCACCGTTCAATCAATCACCAAGTTACCAACATGGTCGTCGAAAATGATGCCAACTTGACTCTATCACCGTTATAATGTAAGAAACGGCGTTGCTTGCGAATATTACAATTTTAACCTAAAAAATGCAACAGAAAGTAATATTAGCGTATTACACATCCGATATAAATTATTTACACTATCTAAAAAGCGTTCATTACACAAAATATGTATTAATATGTTTCTTTTGCTAAGCAGAGTAGAGTTAGAAGGTGTTTTCAAAAATCGAGCAAAACGGGTGGTATGGGGGCATTATAATTTTTTTTTTTTTTTAAAAAAAACCTTTTTTTTTTTAGCTATTAGATCTATATAGACTTAAAATTTAGCAAAAATGATTTTTTTGTTCAGCTGAGATATGCAAAAAGCTTTTTTTGTTTGTTTGTTTAATTTGCAATTCACTTAAAATTAATTCATCAAGAACTTCTTCATCCGTCAATCTGTATTGCTCTTAATGTTTCAATTCACCCGTGAGAAGAACGGGTATACCAGGTAGTTAACTATAAATTTGCATTATGAGACCATTTTAGTAGTCATTTACAGAAATGAATATTGGGAACATCAAGTATATATTTTTCGTTACTTATATAAATTTTTCTTCTCGTAAACAGGATTTATTCTACTCGTTTATCAAATGGGAAATCAAAATAAATCTTTTTGTATACTTAAGATAAAAATTTATAAGAATTTTCAAAATATCCCTTAAGTTATTATACTGGTATTGTGAATCTTCCTAAGCTGTAAGCTTAGAAATGTATTCTAGGTGATGGTCATGGATTTTAAATCTCGGTCAGCACTCAGTAATAACGGATGTCGATTTTTTTTATAAGTACAATAAATTAGTCTTTATTTGTCAAAAAATTATTTTTTTCAAAATTTATTTTCATTTCGGGTTTTATTTTTTTATTTATTTATTTATTTTTTGTTGATTTATACACTAGGACAAGGTCTAGTCTTAAAAGTCAAATTCTGCTGTATGGAATTTTAATAAATCCTTTTCTGCCTTATGTCTATTGAGCGACATTATTATTGGTTTTTGGATGTAATTTCTTTTCCTTCTCTATGTGTATACTATTTTTCTTATTTTTGTTATTTCTATAAATCCTCTCCGGGAAAGTTATTTACGTAAAATCCTAATAAGACGTATTTTTTCCCTGCATTTTAGTTTGATATTTTATATGGATTTTTTTTAAAAAATGTGTTTATTGTATTTATATATAAAATCAGACCACTATTTAATGAAGTCACTAAGTCCCCTGAAAAAGGTTTTTTTTAAGTAGAGAATTCGTGAAATAGAGATTAATCTTTTAATATACGTTAGAAACCACTTAAAGTAAATTTTAACGGTACGGAATATATTATTAAAAAAGTAATTATTCACGCTTTTTTTTGTAGATTTATAAATATTTTATATATTTTATGCATCAAAAAGAAATCTACATAGAAAACAAGGGATAAAAACATTAAAACATTATCCAGGAAGACACTGTATATTAACTTTAAAAATAATTTTATATTAAAATTACGGAATTTCAATCCTGGAAGTAATTTTAAACATGCATTATCTAATAACCAATGACTTTAAACATATATCAGCACATGCGTCCCGTTATTGTATTACTGATAAAAATCTGTTGACTATTGAGTTTTTTGTTTGAAAAATTACACCAATTGTTTTGGTCTAGGTGTGTAAGAGGCTCCTGGTAAAACTAGTTCAAGATCACTGATCATTATAAATTTTTTAAAAAGAGAGGAATATTTTAAAAATAGGGGAAAAAATATCGAATCACACGAGAAAAAATTCGTTAAATAGAAATGCACTTCGTTATTTGGAAGTAATTATATGAAGAAAATATTAAAATGTTCTTGGTTCTTGGTAAAAAGTTCGTAAAACAGAGGTTCGTAAAATGGAGGTCCGACTATAAGTATATTCATTGCCTTTAATAAATAGTTTTCAATATGTTGAAAGAATATGGAGTTAACACTAAAAAGATTAAACTATTCTTTCTATAATTGATAAGGGTTCAAAAAGTAAATCTTGGTTCTAAATCAAATTATTAAAAGTTGAGAATTTTTAAGCTTTGCGTGTATGTAATATGTTGAAAGAACGGTGAGTTAAGACTAAAGAGATCACAAATTATTATTTCTATTATTGATAAGGATTCAAAAAGTAAATCTTGGTTCTAAATCAAATTATTAAAAGTTGAGAATTTTTAAGCGTTCCTTATTGTTTGTAGCGAGCTTCCACTGACTTTGCTGTGGAATGAAGAAGCATCTTCAAAAATCAACATGCTTTTTATACTTTCAAGTACTATCAGCTTCAGTTGTAGCTAATGTGAAGTGAGTCTGTTGTTTTAGCCTATTCTAAATATTTATTATCACGCTTTTATTAAGTTTCACTTATATGTAAAAAAATCTTTGAACTCGATTTTTACCCACTTTCAAAGGTCAGATTAATCCAAAATTTTGCACACTTGTCGAGTACCGATGACAATGCAATAATTTCATAATTTGGTTCCTTGTCCTGATCAGGATAATCAGGAATCAGGATAATCAGATTTGGCGACTAATTGATTCAACCATTGCCAGATTTAGCGATTAGTTTCATATATCATTGCCAGATTTGGCGACTAAAAGCTTAATAGTAACCCTAAAAGCGAAAACTTGTTTTCTTGTTTTTTTTTCTTTTTTTTGCGTCAGCAAAATTTTTTATCATAATATAAACAATTGTCCAGTCTTTCTGAAAATGGAAATAAATAAAAAGACTCGTGCATGTGTGAAAAAAAAATTGTTCTATAACTCAGGGATGAGTAAACTTTTTCTGTCGCGAACCAAAACTTTAAAAAAAAAGTGTATGAACAAATGATAGTTTAAAAGACTAAAAATACATGCTTTTAATGTATATCGAACTAAAAAATAAAAAATAAACTATAGTTTTTAAAAAAAACTAAAAAACACGCTTTGATCGTTAATCTAACTAAAAAGTAAAAAAATAATTCTTAATATAAGAATAAAATTATTTACGAGAAAATTAATGTCATTGGAGTAAAAGCGTAGGGTGCGTGCTTTGTACTAAATTTTTACACTAACTCAGCATTTCGAAAAAGAACTAGTAAGAAATTATAATAATTGATATAGAGCTCCCCACGCTTAAACCTCAATAACATTAATTTTTTTCGTTAATCATTTTATTCTTATATTAAGAATTATTTTTTTTACTTTTTAGTTTGATTAACTGTAAAAGAGCGTATTTTTTAGTTTTTTTAAACTATAGTTTATGACTAAGGATACTTATCATTTAATGTAGATTATTTAACACAGACACTCGGCTCGATTCCTTCAATCGATTAGATCAAGATCTTGATCATTAGATTCCTTGAATCGAGCTCTAATCATTTCTCAAAATACACAAAAAATTCAAATATAAACTATAATTTAATCTGATACAATTGCTATCTTCCTTCGCGAAATTAATTATCATAACTTTAAATTTTGTAGTTCTTCTTTGCTTAAGTCGCGGTTCCTTTACAGAAAGAGACTCTTAAATCAAACAATTTATTAGAAATATTTTTTCTTGAAGATTAGTAGAAGGGTGCAAAGAGGACTATTGCATATTCAACATCGCTGCTAAAGCAACATCGAATGAAAATTAACAAATAAAGAGAAAAATATTTTAATTAAATTTAAATTTGATTTTAATTATCTATTTTTTGAAGGAAATTTAATTTTCTGGAAGTTTTATTATTGCTGTTATGTATTGAATTTTATCACTAATCATCACTGCTTAATGCAACAAAATAAAGCAAACTAATTCCAGCTATTCAGTATGATCTTAAAATGTTATCTAAATATTTCTTGTATTACGTAATATTTCAATGAGTATAAAAGTAATGAAGAGTTATTTGCGTATTCTAATTTTTATATTAAAATGCTAATTTTTTCTATTTATCCAAACTCTTGTTTAGATAACTAATTAAATCAAAACTAAACCTCTCAAAATCCAATTCATGAATGTATATAAATATGTAACCACTCACAACACAAAATGTAATAAATTAATTAAAATAAAAATTGTGATTATATGTATGTTATTTCCTTGTGATTATATGTATATAGTAAAAATTACTCCTACTATGTTTTCATGTAAAAATGTAATCATTTCGAAACTGAATAATATTTCTTCCTGTAGCAACAAACTTCCAATTTTCAGCTATGCAATGTTGTTAAGTTTAAAATGTAAGAAAATATTGAAGTAGACGGTTATGCAATATAGAAATGTGTAAGACATATCCAGTTTAAAGTACATCAAAACAGAGTGAACATATCTGAAACTAAAGATTGCACTCAGACAAATTTCAGACTTAGTACTAGTATATTTATGTGAAGTCCAGTTTCAAAAATGTAGTCTAATAAAAAAAAAAGTTACCCGTACAGTTGAAATCTGTTGCACAAAATGTAGCAATACGTATACAAGGTGAACTAGCCTTCCAACCATTTTGACGAGTGTAACTGGATTTACGGAATACAAAATATTCTTATTATATTATTCGAATGTTCTTAGTTGAGAATATATACGTTATATCTGTTTTCAATATAATAAATAGGAATATATGTATGAGATTTGTGTTCTAAAGATGAGATAACATTGCGAAAATTATTCAGCTTGAAAACAATAAAAACTGTAGACATATGGTATTCGAAATAAGAAAACGTGCATGGAATTTGTTCTGCATAGATGGTGCATATGAATTGTCAGAATTTTAAGTGAATATATAAAACTGAATACCTTTTTACAAAAAAGATATTTATTCAATCAAAATATGCTCCATGTGTGCTTCAGTACACCTTCCCAACGAGATTTTGATACATATAGCCCTGTCGTAAGGTATCCGACTATTTGCGACAACTTTTATTAAAAAAAATGGAGATATGGAGATTTTTTGGGGTTTATAGATTTATTCAGTACATTTTAAGAAAAAAGGTTCAAATTAAGAAAAGAAAAATAAAGTATTACTACTAAAATGGGAAAAAATGGGTAAAAATTGACAAAAAAATTACATATACGGGGCCCGCTCTGTACAAATAGTAAATGAACCAATTCACGTTTTTTTCAATTTTGCTGTATCACTTTGCTATTCTTTTTTGAAATGACCTTCAGGATAAGTTATATTTTAATTTTTACAAACACCAGAGCATTTTATCTTAGTTATTATATGAAATTGCTTAAAAAACAGTGATATTATATTCACATAAAGAACTGTACATTTTGTAATAAAACAGTTATTGATAAATCTGAAGGTTAAAACACTTCTACTGTTATACAAAACATACAAAAAAAAATGTCATCAAAATTTTTTTTAAGACTTTTTGAGCAATTGCTGTCCCTGTTTGAGTTTTTCAGGATAAAAACACATTTCGAATAAAACTCATTTTAAAGTTTATCTTATGTAAAGATATGGCATCGGCCTTTACTAAAACACTTGTAGTTTTTGTTCTAGGAAATGGAAATTTTCATAAAGCTAATAAGATGGCCTATACAATAAAATCATAAAAAAATTGTCCATTTTTTTAAAAAAAATCATGATTTTAGGGTAGTAACATAAACATAAACAAGTAAACATAACAAGTTTAAAAAGTGTCTACAATTTTGGCAAAGAGGAACATTTCTTTGAAAATCTTCTTTGTTAAAATGTGATTCTGGCAAAGAACAATACTACTATGACCGAGGTTATGCCAAAAACAAAACCATAGCTAAAACAAAAAGACAACAGTTTACATGTAAAGAACATTCGACACCAACCTAATACTTTTCGAGATAATAATTCGATTTACAAGTACTACAATGTAATAAAATAGTTTAAAAAATAATAATGAATATATCAGTTTAAAAATAATAATAACATTAAATGATATTTCAGTTTGAAAATAGCAAGAACTTGAAATCATATTTTAGTTTGAAAATACTAAGAACATGAAATGAGATATTTCAGTTTGGAAATAGTAAGGACAATAAAAAAATGATGTTTGACATGTGTGTGAAAATTAATCCATAATATTCATGTAATAGAAGAAAAAAAAAGAGAATTAACTTCTGGTAATTTTTATAATGAGAGCAATAAAAACTTACTTATACTATCTGTAAAAAGTTCAAACTTTTTCTAAAATCATTTAATGAAGTATAATATTTAACTACACTGATACTAGATTCCTAAATCAAAAATAAACTTGAAGGAAATAGAGGTACAATTCTTGTCCAATTTCATCATTTCCTGAGTGACTTACACAATGCAACAATTTCTTCCCATTCCCCACAAATCCGCGATAGTTCCATGGCGGGAATTTTCTGGATATAAAAACTATGAGCCTTGTTCCAAGAAAGCAAAACGACAGATCTGCCCAATCGGGGACAAAAGATCCGTCTCGATGCCATTCAACGTTTGAGAAAAGTTGGTCACTATTGTCATGGAGAATCGACTTTTAGGAAAGTTACTTCATTTTTCAAAAGAATTTCTTTTCCTCCGACTTGTTATACGCTGACTTGAAGAGATATCCCATTCTTTCTTGTTCATCTTTTTTTGTACTCTTCATTCTTTCGAAGCTACCGTTCTTAAGTGTCGATACTTACTTGATTCCTTTAGACTCGAACTTCATTCAATATATTATTATAAAGTCTTATTGAAGAGTTTAGCTGTGTATGTAAGTCGTAGAAAGTGTAATTAAGATGTGATAAAAAAAGTTATTGAATAAAGGTGGTTAATTCTGTGTAAGTTATTGCTTTAGATTGTAGAAATATTTTTTATTGTTATTCGAAAATAGTTAGTCACAATATTTTTTGTTTTGCTGAACAAACATATTAAACTCTATTATCTTCTTTTTGCTTAGACAATCTATGCTTCTGTGTGGCAAACTTCCTTTTCTTTTCAGATGTAATTTAAATTATATTAAACATCAAGGCTTCAATTACAACCATTTTATAAAAAAAATAGATAAGTATAAATTAAAATTGTTTTTATTATGTTCACTAAGAGCTATTTGTACCATATTCAATATGTTTACTGTGTTCACAAAGTAAAAATAATCGTAATTGTCAGGTAATTGTCATTTTTATAGAACTAGCAATTTTGCGTAATTTATTCTTAAATTAGTGTAAATAGTTTGTATCTAGATGTTTAGTACATTACTATTAATTTTTGTAGTATTTATTTTTTGATAAAATTATTAAATCCACAAGCAACGCCGTCCCTTGCATTATAGTGGCGCTTCAATACAAACTTGGCGAAATATTGGAGATACCGTCAAGTTGGCAATCATTTTTGGAGACCAAATTTGGTGTGACTTGGCAATTATTTTAGTGATTTGGCAATCTTATGGATGCTTTTGGAAATTACTGAAGAAATTTATTAGCATTATACGATCGATTACGTAGGCAGTTATTTCGAGAAAGATCTAGAATGCAGCCGGACAGACTATAAATAGCAGCCGCTTTCTGAAACTGAGTCAATACTGTTTTAGCTTTTGAAGAGTTCACAAGCAAGCATTTGCTTGCGAATAAACGTTACGTACTTGTACTTTTAGACAATGTGCCTGAGCATTGTTGAAGGCGTGAAAACCTACTGGGAATTAATTATTAAGCAAAATTTAGTGATGTATCTTGTATTTTAAGATTGTTTTTGCACAATAAATTTCCCTCGCTCTTAAAGAACTGTTTCGATCTTTGAGACTGATGCCATAAAATCCATGAACCTCCGATTTATGTAACAATATTATTCACCTCCCCCCGGCTCGATTTATTGTTTATTAGTATCGTTTCAAAAAGCTTCATGAGGGGCTATTACAGATGAGCCTCACAATTTTGAGCTATCATAAATTGATGAGGATCATTCCACACCAGCGTAAGCACTTTGATTCTTGACAGGATTTAACATGCATCAGCCACTCTATAACTGGAGTTTTTATTAGCACCAATACTCGAAATCACAACTCAACAGAAAGAGCAAGTTCGCAACCATGAGCATCGACTTCCACTACCACACCACGGCTTCAATAATTCTTTAAACAACAACTAATACATATAAAAAAACTAAAGTCAATTCCTACTGAGGTCAACAAAGAAAATTTTTATTTTAGTTACTTTTTATTAATAGTTACAATTAATATAAATATGTATATACATACGACAGAATCACAATATTAAGTGACAAAATAGAAAGCGAATCACCTTGCAATTTTCCATTTCCCTTTCTATATAGGGTGTTGGACTATTTATATATATATTTTGTTTGTTTTTATTGATATTTATCATTCATTAAATTTAATTATTCTGTTAAAATAGTATAGTCAAAAAAAGAGATATCATATTCTCAGAAACTAAGCCACTTCAAGTGGGATTCGAACGCACGATTTTTGGATTAGAAGTCTAATGCGCTATCCATCGTTCTACAGAGACACAAAGAACGATTCTCCTATCTGTATATGCTGTTGGACTATTATTTTTGTTTGATAATATTCATTCCTTTTTCAAGTTAATTAAAGAATTAATATTTGGAAAAACTGTACTAGCATCAAGTACCATCCACTACAAGTTTCAAAAAATGTATTTGAACTTGAATGGATGAATAGAAAGTATTTTATAAATGATTGAAAATTTGAACATATATATATAGGGAGAGAGTGAACTAATAGTAGGAATCGAAAAATATATCGAAATGTTTAATACATCTAACAGTTAACTAAAGCGTGTAGAGTAAACAAGATGAAAAATAAATGGAAAATAATTAATCATTGTCTAATAAAAATTCAAAATTTATTAATATTTCCAGCATCTGCTCTTAAAATTATTTGCTGTAAGAAAAACAAATTTAAATTTGGTAAGTATTGTAACAAGATATTTTTTTAAAATTTATTTATTTGCAAAACTCCTCATGCTCCACATAGCATTACATGAGGCTTACAGACGTAACAAAATTACATCATTTAACACAAAATTAAAAATGCATTTAAGATACAAATATAAAATAAAAGGAAGGTAGGAAATACACAAACATAAAGAAAGAAAGTTACCTATAAAAATTTAAAAATCTATGCAGTAAGCAAATTTTCTTAGAACACATTAAAGCTCTCAGTTCAATTGACCAGCAAAGACAAAACAGGTGGCCAAGAAATACCTAAGCATTTCAACTCCTTTTTAAAACGTTCTTTTTTACGAAAATACAGGTTACAATACATGTTCCACAGTTTCAGCATCCTGACCACAAGAACAAATATCACTACCAATTAAACTAAACCTTTACAAATAGCTCTTAAAATTTCCATGTCCTGTCAGAATTTAAAATCAGTAATAAATTTCTTACATTTTAGTCGTTGATAAATGGTCGGAAAAATCTTTTTAGTTCACAAAGCTTTAGGCGAGGCCAAGAATTCGGTGTTCCAGGAGGAGACAGTTCTTTCCTAAGCTAAATACTTCTGAGACGAGAAATTTATTTTTTGATTTTAATTCAATTCCTTGACATTTTTTTCCTTCAAAAAATCATTAAAGTTAAAAAAACCAATACAAGTACCAATTCTGAGTACAATAAGTCTATAAGAAATTTTTTACTCATTTTTGATTACTTATAAATTTTGTAAAATCGTGCATGAAAATATAAAGTTTGCTTGTATTAATAACATCGTATTTTTGTTTTTATGTTGCTTATATCCATATTTCAACCCATTTTTTATCTCCACTAGCTCCTTTTCGTATAAATATCAAAGAATTTCCGAAAAAAGTAAAACTACATTCTAGTTTCAGCTGATTTATTTGTTACAATATCCCAACATTTCACTCGCTTATGAGATGAAAAGTAGTTTTTGTTCAATAATAGAAGAAAAAAGAAAGACTTTCCGAAATATCAGTGGAATAAGAAAGTTCTTTTCTTATTTTGTCATTCTTTTTTTATATATATGATTTATAAAACTATTTTTTAAAAAAAGAATAATTTCATATTATTTGCGATATTTCGATAAAATTTGCTTGAAACATATTATAAGCACAAAGCTTCAAAAAAAAATCCCTTTATTCCCAACTTTTTTTTATCCAAATTTATGAAATGTGAACAAAAATATTTTATCGGATAAAAAATTCTGTCTTTCTATTCAAAAAGAAATGATTAATGGATACTTATAGTTCTTTCAATCATATGAAGTAAGAGATCGTTATTTCTTCTTTCTTATCGAATCAGCGACCTAATTATTATATGAAGACAAACATTAGATAAGAAAAACAACTTCGTAGTAAGAAAAAAATATGATTAAAAATAAATTTGGTAAGTTTATGCCAGAAGATAAATGATTGATTTAATCGACAAAGAAGTTTTTCCTTAAAAGATAAACTTAACTTCGATTTTTAGAAATTTTCATGCGTCAATAGCTGTGCAAAGAAATGTTTTTCTTGTTGTAATCAAATTTAATATGCTAGTCTTTTAATGAAAGTTTTAAAAATTATGCCTCTAAAACTTGATTGTTTTTTAGACCGAACTACAAAGGTGTTAAAAAATTAAAAAAGAATGGTTATTTCAGTAGGTAGAATTACATTTCACATCCTAAATTAAAAGGCTTTTAAAAAAAATGGATTTGAAGAACTCTCATTTATATATAAAGTTTTATTTGATTCATGCAAATAATATAAAATGGGGTTAGTGAGATGCTGATTGTGGTGCCGTAGAGCCTGGGTTCGAATCCCAGAGAAGTCATGGATGTTTGTAAACGTATAATGCCCTTACGGCACGGGAGTACTCTAAATAGTCGTCGACCTGCCAGTATGGTCGTGAGGTTGTTGGAAGGGAAAAAGAGGCAGGAAGCCTCTGACCACCCCTCGTGTGTTCTCCCTCAAAATTGGGGTCGAATCGAGTCAAATCGTACTGTCACCTGCATGGTGCTCAAAGCTAAGGCTAACGACAAGCGTACAGCTACCCCCTTGCCACGAAGAATTTTGAGGGTCTTGATCTGATTTTACTGTCGAACAGGTTGCATAAGTAACAGCAACATAAAAAGGGGAAAAGTCAGTTTGTCAGCTACTGTTAAAAAAAAGGATCCACTGATTGATTGATTGATTGAATATTAACGTTGCACTGTTCAGCTACACGAGGGCTTTCGGCGACGGACCACGTAATTTTGAACCATGGTCAAGTGACGTGGACAACACCTGAGCTGGCACCCCTCTTCTAACTACCACACCACACCAATGGGAGGACGTTTCAGCTCTCGACAGATTTAACGTGCATCGCTGTCCTACACGGCGGGTCTTTAGTGGTACTGGGCTCGAACTCGTGACAAGGCAAGCCACGATCCGATACCTATACCACTCGGCTACCGCGGCCACAAGGACCCACTGAAGCTAGATAATAGAGGGTGTGATTAGCTCTTGTTAATTACAAGCATCACAGCGGTAATTCATGTTACGAATGCGACTAAATTATTTGTGGAAACAAATTCTTCACCATTTGTGCTAAAAATTTATTTTGTGTGTGTGTGAGAGACCAATCTCTTTATAAAAACTAAGGAGCTGAGACCTTTCGTCCAAGCCTGTCCTAAACACATTACTCCTTTGGATTTAAATCAGGGAATTTTGCTGATCTTTGCATTCGCTTAATATTTCTATTTTCAAGATATTCCTCTGTGAGCTGAGACCAGCTGTTGTCCATAAATAAAGATATGGATCAGTAACATTACAGGAAAGTCGAACATAAGGCTTCAGCGTCTTATATCTACAGAATTTGTTCTCTTACAGAACCTTCTTCGAAAATGTAAAGATCCCTGCTTGCTACAGTTATTATCGTATTCATCCATATCAAAGTTCAACCTCTTACTACTGATTGCGTGGTGCGGCATTTCTGACCGTAACTTCTTATGCAAATATGGCTGTTAACAAGGTTCAGTCGCAAAGAACAAGACAGTCCTTTAAGAGCAATGAGAATTTATTGGTGAGAAACCCAATCCTTGAAATACAGGATTTAGCAGCCAAATTCGCAGAATAAATATCAGAAGCACTTTTCACCTTCTACAGTGCTCAGACACAATATCAGTGTCTAAAATATACGAAATGCAAAAGAATATTCTCAAGCACCGCTCATCCTACTCAACAGCCGAGGTAATCGCTATTTGTCTCTTCACGGTTAAGGCAAGACTACTAATTGCTGGTCAAAGTTATATTAACTAATCGCTAGTCAAAACAAGACTACCTCAGTTCCGGTGACCGTATCCATATATATAGACCTCCCGGATTCTTCGAAAAAGACCCGCTTGCGTCATAGATCGTGAAATTAGTGGATTTTCTAGAAGAATCCATTGGGTCACGAACTAACCAAAAATGGTCTCCAAGTCACCAAAATGGTCTCCAAAGTCGCCAAAAATGATGCAAACTTGGCTGTATCTCCAAGATTTTGCCAAGTTCCCATTGAATCTCCATTATAACGTAAGGAACGACGTTGCTTGCGAATATTACAATTTTAACATAAAATAAATATAACACAGAGTAGTATAAATGCATTACACATCCAAGTACAGATTATTTACATTATTTTACACAAAATTCGTAACCATACTAATCGTTAATTACAAGTAAAATATAGCAACATCTATAGGAAAATACATATAACCTTTTGTTTATTTAATTACTAAAAGGAACTTTTTAGTTTGCCAATTGAAAGGCATCTTTTTCATAATTAATTAAGATAAGTCACATATATGGATATTATTTACAATATTTCGAAAACTGTCACTCACACAAAGATTAAATTATGACAGAAGGCATGTTTTCTAATATTTTTATAAATGTATAAGGTAGTTATACAAGATTGGATTCCAGCTTCTTTTTTATAACCTTTTCTTTGCGAATTATTTTTCATCCCTCGCAAAAACTCATCGCCATTCATTCAAAGAGTTGATAAAAAAAAGTACTCGCTCTAAAGCTTTTTGCGAGGCGGGCAAACATCAAAGGAAAGAAAATATTATTACTAAATGCAACAAAAAATAAATTAGAGTCAAAAAGAAGTGCTCCATACGTATATTTTCAGAATTGTGAAATGTGCAGAGCTCATACAAACTTTCAGAACAGAAATGAAAGAGATGAGGAAACAAGAATAGAAATGCTTTGATCTTTAAAATCAGAATTGATAGTTTACGTCAATCCCATTTTTCTTAGCATGGAAGGATTTTGTTATTCTCCAAATATTTTCGTTAGACAGATCATTAGATAGTCGTCTATAAACCTTAATTGTTACCAATAAATATACACAGGGGGGACCGAAAACTCTTTTTCAAAATTTCAAAACTAACCTATGCGGAAAAGATGCTCTCCGATATACAGATGAAGGGAAATATAAAATAAAAATTAATTTTTATGTTGGGTACTGTCACAAAAAGGGAATGAGGTTTAGGTATTAGACCTTTTTGTGGGTAAAAAGTCAAAGTAACTGCTATTAAAGAAAAACAGGCATTTTAGTACTTTTTAATATTTATTCGGATGAAGAGACACATAATTAATAGCTTGGCTGTCTATGAAGCTTCAGCCCAATTACTCACTATTGGCCTAGTTTTGAAAAAGTTGTCTTCCTCATCGATTCCCAAGTTGCAATTTTTGAGCCTTAAATAGTAACACACCAACTGACTGCCTAAAACATAATTCAGTACCGAACTAAGATTGCAAAGCTCATTTCATACAGTTGGACTGTGGCCTTATAAAAGGTCCATAGACATGTTGAAATCCTCTGTAATGAGATAGAGTTGACCAAAAATCTAAGTAGGGAGTCGAGTCGTATCAACCGAAAGTTCTCTTGACCCTCAGGAGAGCAAAGAGCATTGTATCCACATACGTTGTCAAGTATATTCTCACGGCCCAAAATCCCAAGAGTCTTGGAAAGACTTAGGAAACCCTGACCACTGTGGGTCCTATCCCAAAACACCTGGAGAAATTCGAGGACGTTGCCTAACCACCGGACATGACTTTTTGAGAGTATACTTCTACTGGCTCAGCCTGGCTGCTGACGAGACCTGTCCGCTCTGCGGCCATGCAAGGGTGGATGGCGACTATTTGCTCCAATGCACTGGACTCCAGGAACACCTCACTGACGACGTTGTCAGCCCGTACAGGGAAGCTTGGCGTCAAATGGTCAAGAAGCCAAGTGCAGGTGTTGGATAAATAATAAATAAAATAATATTTAATAGTTAAAAGAAAAAGATTCTGGTACCTTTACTAGCTTCCTTTAGTATTAAATTTTTAAAATACCTATTGTTAAAATTACTGTGCACGATGAAGCAGGTCAGAAAAAGGTTTGGATCGGACTGATTGGAACATAGTTGGTTTTATAAAATGTTGCAATGTATATTGTACTATTCACTACTCACACACATATACGCAGTACTCACTTATCAAGAATACTCCCTATTGGTTATTTATATTGTAGGGAAATAATTTTATTTTAATCCTAAAATCCTCCAACCGAAATTAAATCTTTTTCCATTTTTTCGAAATTCCTTTGTGGCAATATTAAATTTTGAAATTACTTTATTATTTTTCTCCTATAATCTCCATACCGTAGAATATTTTTTCCGCATAGGTTGGTTCCCATTAATAACATCTTTTTCCTCTATAAAACAACGGTCCAACTTATACATTTAAAGAAAATCGATAAATGTTGATTTTAATTATTATTCATAAGCATTAATTACTGTTATGTACTCAGTGAATCTAGATTCAAAGGTATATTTGGCTATTTTTGTAATTAATAAGAATTTGAAAATTTTATTTTCGCCATTGTATTTCATAGAAAATGTAATGAAGAGATTTAAGATAAACTTCAGTATTTTGTGTCTTTGAATTTTCTTGTATATAGCAAATTTTGTATAAATGCTTTGAAATGGTCCATCTCTTAGTAAGTGTCTCAATATGATTTTGTTTTATTTTATTTTCATTAATTTATCCGATTTCAGCTACATGTGATTTAACATTGTAAGCGCTAAACAGATTTTTATATTTTTACTAAACATAGAAAAGAAAAGAATTGATAAGTAAGTTAAATTACAAAATTTTCAATTCATTGCTAAATGCAATGTGTTTAATCCGTGTTTATTGATTTATTTGAACCTGTTCATCCATATGAAATAAAATTCAAAAAATAATGGGATTTCTTACCTTTTATTACATAAAAAGCAAGAAGTTTATGATTAAATTAAATTAAGTAACATTTAATTAATTTATTTATTTAGTAGCAAATCAATATTAATATGGATATTAATTCAATACAATATTGAATTAGACCGAAGGCAATATTGTTATAGAGATAACACATCGCGCTTCAGTTATTACCAGCTACTGAATTAAGCATCAGTTATTAATAGCTGAATTAATATTATAACTGAAGTGCCAAAATTCAGGGGAAAGCGGTATACAAATATTTAGAGAGCAGCAACATTGCGTAAGAAATGTATAACTGGGCAGTACATTGTCAGGTTTTACATTTGCGAACTAGATGATTAAAGCCGCACAACTGGAATTAATATTTTTTTTATCGAGAATGATAGTTAGCTCTAGACACACATAAAACAATCCCTTCCAGTATTTCTCACCCCTATTGACAAGAGTGTGTTCCAAGAATATAAACTAATGGAAAATAAAATTCCAACACCAAGATGAAATTAATTTAGTAGAACGAAGGTTAGGCAATGCTTTTGTCTAGGTAACATATTTATTTGATTAAATTTTCAAAATCATTGTTATGTGAATAAGGAGGCATTTCAAGAGCGGAATATTGCGCATTAATAACCGCTGTGAACATCAAGATTTCATACAGACCCTGAAGACGTTAATGTATTCTGTCGTCAAGATGTCGCATGTCGTTTTGTGATATTGAATTCCATGTCTGTCGTACTTCCTCAATAAAATCAGCAATGATTATTGCTGGTTGAGGATGATGTTGGTTTTATCATCCAATCATATCTCATCGATAAAAGAAAAATCAGGTGATCACACAGGTTTAGGTATTATGTTAGCACACTGTAGTGTACTTTGGGTAACAGCAGTAGTATGAGGACAAGCGCTACCCTGGTGGAACCCCCTTGAATATTGTTTATGAAGCCAATATAACTGATTTAAATTAGTCAGGCTATAAGTAAAAGTCAAAGCGCTTGAAATCATTACAAAGATGGTTTTGCTATCATAAGAAATTACTCGGCAGGCCATAATTTCAAGAGAGTATCCATTGTACCTAAGCGGTAGATAGCTTGGTTCAAAGTACTCCCTTGGCCTTTTTTTAACAAATATACGATCATTAATGGCAACGAGACTGAAATGGCTCTCATCAGGGGAAAAACTAAATCACTACTTGAGCTCTTGTTTGAAATCCCTGAAGTAGCAAATGGTAGTGTTTCGGAGTTAATGGAAAGGACGCTACAGGGCATCTGCTTCGGAACTGTTCCTCAATAGATTGATTTTTCGTAGTTCCTTTTGACATTTTGAGGACAATAGAAGCTCTAATGTTTACTACAAATGTGGTACAATGTGTCGCATTCATACTGTGTGTGAGTACTTAGGTCTTTAATTTCAGTGCTAGCCGTGTGCAACCAGACCACTGTCATCTTGATACAGTACCTACCTTTGACCACTACTAGTAACAATCATATACAATGGACACATCCTTGTAAAGTCTAGAAGTTATCGTGGAAAGAAAGTTGTGTAGAATATTATGGAAATATTGTGTCCTATTGCCCTTCAGTAGTTGCTGATACTTGCCTTTTTGACTCAGATTCAACTCACAACACCTGATCCTAAAGATAAACAGCATTCACGAAGTTAACATCACATATTGAAATCAAACGTCATTTGCATATTTATAGTAGCGCTATTAGAGCTATTCTTACTCATTTTATGCAAAATTTGAACTGACAGTTCTAAATTTGCAACACAAGTCTCCAAAAAATATCATTAATCCAGCACAACTCTGTGTGTTGGAAATTTTTTCTCCATTATTGTGTACAATTTCAGCCATTACCTCTCGCCATGGATAACACAGTATTCGACAGCGTCTACTTAGTACTCAAGACAAAAGGAATCCACCTGTAGTAATTAACATTACCAGACAGGCAACACCATGTCAAATAACAGCAATCCGTTTGTGTAGTGCAGTGAAATATGGTGTTGATGAAATTTAGCAGCAGAAGACCTTCCTTAACATGTTATTAACTGCAGCATCTGTGCTAAACTCGTAAACAAATTGATTGGGTCCTTAAAGATTGCAAAAATGTCACCCGCTCAGATCATTAACGATTCCTGTTGATAAGAGATGTTGGAAGGTTTCAAATGTGTGCTGCAGACCCCGAAAGTCCATGAACCCAGTCTGTCAACATGATATTCTACAAATTGGTGTAAAGATGCAGAGTATTTTTAAAAGGCATAAACTGGCTTTCTGTTGATTAAATTGTACCAATAATTGAATTGAAAGCATTACGGTGAGCTAATTCGAGACCTAAATAAGTTGTAACCAAGCAACGATGGAATTTTCCAGAATGTAAATGTACCATGTCACAGAGCAAAAATAATTTGAGATTGGCTTAAAGAAATTTTTAGACAATTTTAACGAATGATTTTCCCATCTAGATCATCAGACATGAATCTTACCAAACATATATGGGACTTGATCCACAAGTCAATTCTAGCACAAATCCTGAACCAGAAATATGTTCTTAATTATGGACGACCTTAGAGGAGGCATGACTGAACTTTTGTTTATTGCACATTCCACAAGTAACTGACTCTCAATAACAAGTAGAAAATATCAGCTTTTAAATAAATGTGAAATAATGTATCGAATTACTGAACTTCGTCTAGCAAATAAAGGTCTTATATTATATTAGGAAATATGCTATAACTTTTGGCACTTCTCACTTTTGAATCGATGGCATTTGGTAATAATTATTTACCAATGCATGAGTATTGTATTGCAAAAAGGGAAAATATTGTTCTTTATGAACAATATTTAAAATGAACGTGCATCGTGTGATTCTCACCTCTTACGAAAATTTCATTTAGATAATGTATTTCATTTTACGTATTGCAAGCACCTTGTGAATCAAGTTCTAAGCTTTCTAACCTGCAGATCATTTTTAACATTTACTCAGAACCATAAAAATTACTAAAAGGGTTCTTAATAATAAAACATGTTTTTTTTTTAGAAATTATGTACATTTGATACAGAAAAAAAAATTATGAAAATATGACTTTATACAGGCCAAATATGTTTTATAACAAGACTAAAATAAACAGTTTTTATTAATAAAAATCACTACTTATTAAAACTTTGGATAAATTTACATAACATATACAAAAGTTTTTGTAATACTTCTAGCATTTTACTGAGTATTATCTTAAAATACCAGGCATTGATAAAGTTTGAAAGAAAGGGCTAGAATAAAACATGTTAGTTATTTTTTTTATACTTTTTTCTGTCAATAAGAGTTTTGAAATATTGAAAATAAAGTAGCGTGCGTAAAACTAAATCTCTCAAACAAGTTTTACATTTTAATAAACTTCCTTACAGAACGACGGATAAAGTTTGATTTGATTTCATACTAATTGGATATTAAACTAAATGACTTCTCTGAGCTCTTCATCCTGTACTTCTTTCAAAAACTAAGCTATAACTTAATAAAAATTCTCATAAATCAATTTTTTTAAAAAAAAAATTATTAATGGAATTCAGAGAATTCTACGCTTTTCTGTCTAATTTAATATATTTCTAAGGCTCTTAAAAATGGCGTGATATAGAACGAGTATTTTCCCAATAAAAGCAAATATTAATAAAAAAGCAATTGCTGTATTTCGAAATTTCATTTTAAACTTTTAGATTTTAATACCAATTTTATGCAAGATTTTTATTTTACTGGTGCTCAAAAAATATTTCTAAAGCAATAACTTAATCCTAAATGCAATAAAACTGAGTAAAAATCGATAAGATTTTATTTCTTCCTTAAGGTATCCGACTACTTGCAACAACTTTTTTTAAAAAAAATGGATATATGGAGATTATTTTTTGTAGTTTTTAGATTTATTTTGTTCATTTTAAGATAAAAAAGACTAAAATTAAGATGACAAAGAAGAAATAAGAATAAGAAAAATACATTACTACTAAAATTTGAAAAATGGATAAAAATTGACAATTACATAAACGGGGCCCACTCTGTACAAATAGTAAATGAACAAATTTTCAATTTTGATGTATTACCTGCAATATAAGAGATATTTTAATTTTTACAAAAACAAGAGCAATTTATCTTAGTTATTATACGAAATTGCTTAAAGAAACAGTGATTATATTCACATAAAAAAAACTGTAAATTCTGCATTAAAACAGTGATTGTTAAATCTGAAAGTTAAAACACTTCTACTATTATACAAAACATACACAAAAAATTTCAAGCAGTTATTTTCGAAACTTTTTCAGCAATCGCTGTTGCCGTTTGAGCCTTTTTTAAAAAACTCATTTCGAGTAAAACGCATTTTAAAGTTCCACATCTTGTGTAATGTTATGTCATCTGCTTTTACTAAAACACTTGTAGTTTTTCTTCCAGCGAATAGAAAATAAAAAGTTTGGTATTTTTATAAAGCTAATAAGATGGCCTATAAAATAAAATCATAAAAAAATTGTCAATTTTTTTAAAAAAAATCATGATTTTAAGGTAGTCAGATTCCTTAAAGAAAAAAATGTCGTGGCATTGTATTCTAAAAAGCAGTGGCATACACAGAACTCTCTTATGAGAAAGGGGGAGAAAGTTACAGTCTAAAAAACATGTAGGCGTAAGCGTCGAGAGGTACTCTCTACGGTAAAAAATAAAAATTTGTTGGAAGGGATGGAACCCCTAGTCCCCCTTATGTACGCCCCTGCTGAAAAGTTAAATTTAGAAGATTGAATTAGATTATGCCGAACGAAAGTTAGTATGGATTTGAAAATTAGTTCCCTTGTTGATTTTTAATAATTACTTTTATAGCTAAACCTGGAAAAAACATAAAAATTTAAAAAATAGTAACATTAGCATTTTTTTAAAAAAATAACTAGTGTTCTCAGACCTAATTCGATACTAACTAAACCTAATCTAAACCAAACATAAGCTAAAAAAAACTTCAAATATCGTAAAAAACTAATTCGCTATCAGATTTGAAATTTGGTGGCAAGCTGCCCAATTATATGGGCCACAAGAAAATGTAAAAAAGAAAAAAAATCGGTATTTTATAATTTTATAGGGTACTGTATAGTCTTAATGTAATATTTTTTTTAAAACTAAATGTTCTGTCATACATACACCTGAAAGCAGCTGTTATTTCTATTTAAAAAAATATTTATAAAAAACATTAAATGTTCGAAATTTATATCTAATTTTTCACTTATATTTTATGTATTTGGAATATGCAAATAAAAGTAGTTAAGAAAATACCTCTCATTATTAGCTTGACAAATTTAATCTATATTTATCCTTATCAATATAGTTTAAGAGCGGAATTAAAATTAACATAGTTTGAGGATGATATAAAATGGAGAAGAATAATAAAACAAAATATAAAAATAAAGCTTATCAAATCAAAATAAAACTCTGGGCTCGGGGCAGAATATGAGGGGTTAAGGTTTCGCGTAACTAACCATTCGCATTGCAATTTAAAGACTAATACACACACTCATGCATGAGTAAGAATTAGAGAATGAAAGAACTCTTATTCAAATGCCATATACAAAATTTTATACAAATCTGAATGTTCGGAATTGCTTGGAATAGTTTACTTTTACATTACAATAGATTTTGGATATTTAAGTAGTTATATATGTATTAATTGGCAAAGAAAAAATGAAAGAAGCTTAATAATTCAATTTATGCTTTTATTTTGCACTCTCCTTACATAAATTATATATATATATATCTTGTTCACACACAAATTTTCAATCGTTAATAAAATACTTTTTATTCATCCACTGAAGTTCAAATACATTTTTTTAAAACTTGTAGTGGTTGACACATAATGCTAATACAGTTATTTCAAAGATTAAGATTTTAAATTTTATTTTTTAATTTTAAATTTATTCTGCGTTATTTATGACGAAGTTACAACTAGCTGCTACAATGGCGCCACTCAAGTTTAAATATATTTTTTTAGACTTGTAGTGGATGATACTATGTTGATAAAGTTTCTTTCAAATTTTTATTCATTAATTTATTTTAATTAACTCATTTTAATTTATATTACTTGTTTTTTATATTAATTCTATATCAACTGGTACCGTAGTTTCCTTTTTCTACCTAAGTTTCCTGAAAACTACAGTTCATTCTCATAACTGATTTTATCTTAAGTTAATTCATGTTAGATATGTTCAAAGTAACCCGTTATTTAGTAATTAAACCTTCTGGTTGAAGCTAAGTTGTTATATTACGGCTTAACACAGGAAACCCATCTCTGTACAACCGCTATCATGATTCATGAAGAATAAGAAGTTATGCATTATAAGGCTTTCTCAAATAAATTTGAGGTTGGATTTGTTAAATATTCGACTTTGGTATAATACGCAGCATTTGAATTAATGTAATATACGTGGTATCCCCATTAAAGCAGTATATTTATTAAAGTCATGAAATATTCATGTCGCAGATACTCCCACTAAACATAAACAAATGAATTAGTTTAAAATCCTCACGAGTATTTATGTTTTTTAATTTTTTTTAAAGCTCAATGTGTATCATGTAGGTGTCAGTTGTTGTTTTATGGCACAAGAGCCAATTTTGGCTATACTGCGCCAAACATTCATAGGTCTGTGGTCTGGACGGGAAAAGAGGAAATTGGATGACAAGATGGAGGGTCGAAAATAGAGAAGGACCACGGGGGTACCCCGGGGTCGTGACACCCGTGTTTACCAAAGATAGTAAACCCCTTGGAAAAAGGAAAAGATCACTAGGGTACCTCGGGATTGTGACACCCGTACCCACCTAAAGAAGGTGAGCCCCCTGAGGGGTATATGTGTCAGAGAAAGAGAGAAAGTATGTTTTAAATGCACCTCTGTTTTTTAAGCAGTATGTTGGTTAAAGTCATAAAAATACAGCTGAATTTTAAATTATATACGTTCATTCAATAATGCTTCATCGAATACATTGAATATAAATATCCTTAACAATTTAGTTAAATTGAACTAAATAATATAGATGAATTTGAGGAAAATATTGATTCTCGTCATGTTTTCGGTACCTTAACATAAATTCAAATAATTGGCAATATTTTTCCTTTTCGGCTAAAATTTAGTTAACATTTTTATATAATTTCTAATTACTTCATGTTGGTTATTGATTGGAACAAATTTTTTAAGGGAAAAATTCTCGCTGTTTTGTAATTTTTACTCATTGCTTCTTTTCTCTTATTTAAATAAATGCAATTAATTTTAGATAAATTAAAATAATTAACAATGAACATAAAAAGTACTATTTTTGTAATCATATCCTTGACTTACTATGGAGACTAAATGAGACCAATTAAAATCGGGCTGGTGATTTTCTGTGTGTGTGTGTGTGAATTTTGATTCTAATGAACACTTCATGGGGCATAATAAAAATCGTTAAATGGAACTGTGCGCTGATATTTTCTATATCTTTTCAAAGTATGGTGTGACAAATAGAAGAAAGATATAATTTCAGGTATAGCTTTTATCATTCAGTCAATGCTCAATTTTACGTGGTCCATCGCCAATAGCCCTATCGTTACTTTTGCATGCTATTGATAAAACTAAACGAGTAGCAAATTTATCTTAATTCTAGTTTTATTATTCTAGTATTTTTATTAATTCTAGTTTTATTGCTTATTTATTTTAGTATTTATTTATTGTCATTAGAATATTTGTGTGGGTTTTTAAACTATAATTCAAATTTCATTAAAGTAATGAGCAATTATAATCATAGAAATTGTGTCATCTAGAAATTATTTCAACAAACGTTTAACATTAAAATTAATTAAGAGGAGTAGGAAACCTTTCTCATTTTATACCGACAATGTTAAATTGGGTGTTTTAGATGTATATTTTCTCAAAATCTGTTATATGTACATGTTTGAAATTTTTCATACAATTAAAGTAAACTTTTCTCATTATACTGAAATGAATTTTTAGCTAATTTTGAATTTTTTCATAATTTATAAAATATTTTATCAAACATAGTGAAATTGGACCCATTTTTCCCATAAAAAAATGTGTAAAAATAATTTTTTGAGGTTTTTAACAAAAAGATCATTTTGGTATATATTAGCCATCATAATAAATATATAATAAAAAATGTACATGCCTGTAAACAGTAGTTTCTCAGAAAAGATACATCGAACATCAAAATTTACATTTCGAGATAAATTCATTTTAATGTATACAGTGAGACTTCTAATCAGCAAGGGAACAAAAAAATAATAAAAGGCTGAATTTACAATAAAAGATACATGTTTTGGTTTATATTAGTCGTTCAACTTTTAAGCAAAAACAAAGTACTTTGTTTACATTTTTCGCCATTCAAATGGGCGTGGCCCAGTTTCAACGATTCTTTAAAAATAGGCTTTTAACTACCCCAGAGGTTAAAGTAAGGCATTTTTAGAAAGATTAAAATCTATACAATTTGAAAATGTAAAAATCTCAAATTGTCAAAAAAAAAAAAAAAAAAATAAGATTTTAGCTTTCCAACACCCCTTACTTTTAACAACAGCATTTAATGAATACTAAATTAACACCGTAAACACTAAATTGCTACAAATGCAATAAAATATTCTTCAGATATTATGTTTATATCCTCATGGTTCGCTGTCAGTATTAAATTTCTCCATGAGAATTTGTTTTTAAGTCCTTGGTTTAGTTATAATTGTTGCATCGCAGATATAAGAATGAGAGATTTTCGTTGCAATTACTGAATTTTCCCTTTTAGAAAATTTTCATTCAATATAATTTATAACTTAATTAATAAAGGCTTTTTTAATGGAAAGGTTTATTGTTGTTGACATGGTTCTTGGGTAATCCGACGGTTATAGGTGAGACTTTGTAAATTTAATCCAGGGGTAAAGGGACCTTTTCAGAGTGTGGGCTACTTCTAATGTTGTAAGGTGTTGCGGTCCACCCAGTGGCGTAGGTGTGGCTATCCTGTATTAAAATTGTATACTTTCTTTTCTTAACGCTTGATTTCGACATTGTATCTGTCTTTCAAAATATTTTAGATTACTATGTTTACCACAAAAACACAAGTAACACAAAATTGTCAACTTGTATGCTTGAACAACTTGTAAGGGCACCCCCCTCGGGTAGCCTTCTTCTAGATTATCAGCGTGAGCTAGAGGTGTAGGAATAAATGAAGAACTAGAAGTTGCCATGATCTTAATATGACTTTATTAAGATCTTAACTTATACCAATAACAGATTAGATAATAATATGATATGTGAGAAAATTTACGGTGGATAAACACAATATATATAATACCAAAATAACGTAACCGGAACCACTATCAATAACTAACTCGCCTAAGCTCAAATCAAATGCGATCACAGATCCAAATATTTAAATGGTCACTCCACCTTTATTGTCCAACGAAGTATCACTCTATCTGATCCTAGTTGAAGTTGCGGTTCACTGGCGTGCAATGGTATGTACTTTGACTAAGGGCTCTCTGTATCGGGAGACCTCTCGCTTGACTGTCACCTAACTTCGCGAAATACTCTTCATACTTGCCACACGCACTAACATAACATTCCCCAAATGCCCCCCAGCTTACTTTCATCTTCTGTTATTTAAAAGCTTCCTAATTTGCATCTTTCCTACACGCCCTACTTCTTGGGTTGGTTGGAAAAGAGTTGCCATTCATTCTGGCTTCAAAGAACCCAAAAGGATATGTTAATGAAAAAACGCGTGAGCGCGTCACAAAGTATAAACGACAACTAGACCGAGGAGCGTGGACGAATTCAGTGCAGCTACCAGAGAACATACGTGAACCAATGGATCTGAAAATGACATTTGTGCTTAATTTGTTCGCTGCCGGGACAAAACTTCGTGACATGAAAACATTGCCACAGGTGTCCAATCCTGTTAAGGCGTCGGCGGTGGGATGATTTTTCAATAGCCAATCTCCTGTTAACGCGGGAAGAACTAACACAAAACATTTATTCTCGCATTCAGTCAGCGTGTGGGGGAAAATTCATTTATACGGCTGGCATTGCAGTGATCGCTTTTCCCCCTTCGTCGGCAGTGAACGCGTTAAGCATCATTGCGTGCTTCCAATAAAGGTACATGTGTCGTCTTCACATTTATCGTATCATTTTCTTATTAAACACACTTGCATCGGTTGTGAAAAGCCGATTCTCCAGTCTAGTTGGTGTTCCATAAATATGTATCTTCTAGTATGTCTTAGTAAATGCGGTCACTCTACAATGTCTTGGTGGTCCACCAGTCTATCACATTCGACTTTATGCTTATCCCTGTTTTAAACCAAAGTGACTGGGACAAATGGGCTGGTATTTCATCCTCCTAGGCTTCTTACCATATCGCGTGAGGATTTTGAGATTTAGCTTTGGACAGCATTTTGATTTCGTGAAATTGCTTAACGATATAATCAGGGTTTCTGATTTCCTGGTGTTTTTTTTCCTTCAGAGAAATTTAAAGGAAATTCTGGACATAAAACAGTTTTATTCATAATGATACATCCCAATTTTGAAAAATCTAAAAATTACTTACTTAATTATATGAATTTTTTTTAAATTAATTATTTAATTATTTATTAATTTAAAGCTTTATCCAGTTTAATAATAATTGATTATTCATTTCTCTTGGGACAAATAATTGTAATTATTGCTTTTCCACATCTTGTTTAAGCATTTTTACCACTCTTTATGAATTCATATTATAATAGTGTTTAAATTTTATTTTGGCATGAAACATTCCAAAACTAATTACATGAAATAAAGTCAAATATTAAGAGCTCACGGGACTCTTAAATTGCAAATTTTTCAATTTTTTGAAAAAAATATATATTGAGGCCTTATTTTTTTTCAGCATTTTGGTAACAAAATTGTGTTGATACTGTGAAAACTTCCGAAGTTATTGATAAATAAGTATAAGTAGTGAAACTTAAACGAAAACCCTCTATCTCTTTCTTATCATTAACTTCATTTTTCGCGAAACAAAAAAGTTTAGCTTGTGCGCAGAATTTCTCAGAAACTATTAGTGATATCAATTTGAAATTTTATACATGTCTTCAATATAAGGCTCTTCATAACTTATACACCAATTTTCAAAAAAAAATTAATAAATTATTTTTATTATTTGAATTTTAATTAATGTTTTTCTTAAAATTTTAAATTTTTGTTATAATTCTATTTAAAAAAATTTTTTTCTCTAAATTTCTTAAAAGTTAGTATAACTTCAAAAGAGTAAACATTTTTATACTAAGCAAAATTAATTTTGTAAATTTTTATCTATTTTGTACTTCATAATTTTGCGTGGTGTAAAATACTGATTTTCATATTTTTGAAAAATTGTCCAATTTTTATTTATTTATAACTTTTTAAATATTTTCTTATATTCTCTGAAAATTTGAGAAATAATGTAAATATATATGATTATTATGTGGTAAAAATTTCAAATTAATGTTTTGTTTAATTGCTAAGTTACATTGGTTTGAAGAAGGATGTTTTTTTCCGAGTACACGGAGATCTGTTAAGGGTCCTGAGAAGCCTTAAGATTAAGTTATATTTCCTACATTAAATTTCGTTTTATAAACGGAAGTCACTGAAAATTTTGTTATCTTTTAAAATAAATAATCCATTTTCAAAATCTTCTTCCACATTAAAAACATTGTTTTTAAGGAAAATATTTCCTTTAAAAAGAAATGCAATTAATTTTTTAAAAAGCCTTTTTTTTTTTACGCATATCTGAAATAATTAACTAAAGAGATTTTCTTAAGCGTAAATATAAATCGCTAAAGGAAAACACATAACTTAAAGTTACAAAAATGATTTAACTAGGCAATGCGTAAACCTTTTTGTGAATTATTTATTTGCTATAATTCTTCTAAGCATTTTTTTAATCATCGATATAAAAAGGTTTAATAAAATTACAAAGCCATTCAATGAAGCACAAAGTATTAAAAAAGCTCTCACAATTACAATTTTATGCTTTGGCCTGAAAAAAAAAATTATATCTCGAACATTTTCGAAAAATATTACTAACACTTCGTATTTACGCATCAGATAAATGTTCAATTTTTTTAATTTTCATTTTTTCACGCAAAACTGTAATAAAAAATGAAGGCTGTAAAAATCATAAAATCACTCGAAAGAAACGAAATAATCAAATCTTCGGTTGATTTTATTTTATTTTCAACCCAACTTGAAAGATTAGAAGGAAAGAAAAAATATATTTGATACATGATATACGAAGAATGTTGATTTTTTTTCCGTGAGTGTAGTAGCATGAAAAAAAACTATGTTTATGACGTCAGAGGTTAATCTTCCATATCTTAATGTAAAGGTATTGAAGCAGAAATTTAATTATTAAGGCAAGTGTAGTGGCTATTTTATCGTGTCTTGCCTTCAAAAATTAATTATTTAAATCTTTGTTTATTCCTTGGAAATGAATAATATATTTATGTGCTAGGAAGATTTGTAAATTCCATAAATATTTAATAGAGCAAAAAAAGAAAAAATATTGTTATTGCTTTATGTAGAAATAATTTGATTTTTTTCTAAAAGGTATTATATTTATATTTTGAAATTGTTGTGATAAAAGCCGTATCATTCTTATTTTTTTTTAAAAAAAAAATATTATTCATATTAATCGTAAATTGCAATTACATTAGTCAAACCAGTAAAACATACTTAACACTTTTTCCCATTAAAACCATACGTTACTTCTATTACATTTCTTTTACCATTAGTGTTATTATTATGAAAGTTATGTACAAAGAACTTTAATTAATTTACTTTTTAAATTCCTACTCTTAGTCCACATTCTCCCTATATATATATATATTGCTCAAATTTTCAATCGTTAATAAAATACTTTTTATTCATCGATTCAAGCTCAAATACATTTTATAAACTTGTAGTGGATGGCACTTGATGTTAATAAAGTTTTATCAAATATTAATTCATATTAATCAAATTTTATTTCTTTAATTTTAAGTTTATTCTGCGTTATTTCTGACGATGTTACAACTAGCTGCAACAGATGGCACCACGAAATTAGGAATTGGCTTATTTTTTGTTTTTGGATTACTTGTTTACTTCAGATGAAGGTTATTATTAATAAGGTTTAAATTAATATAAGCATCAGTTTACACCACATAAAAAAGAAACAAAAATTACAGAGTATATGACATAAAACAAACAACAAAAATCACAAAATTTCATCAAAGGCAATTAAAGAGATAAAAACATTGTTAAAAAAAGCAACTTATATTAAGGGGGTAAATTTGCGAACATAAAAAACCATATACGAAAAAACATGAAAAAACATTGAGTACAAAAATTAATACATATTTACATATTCAGAAATCAAAGACCGTAAACATTAACTGTTATCGAGCTGTTTAAAAAGCCTATTAAAAGTTTTATTAAACCTATAAAGTAAAAAATTATTTATTTAATTAAATATATATAAAAAAAACTATTCTTAAATAAGCAACTGTTTCTCAAACTTCCTGCTACTATAATAAAATTAATACAACCAACTCCATTAATCATAGTATTAATGATTTTATTAGAAAAAGAACATTAGAATTTATAAACTTCGTCTTGTGACTTCAAACTTCGGAATATCAAAAAAAAAAAAAAAATTGCGTGGCTAAGATGGAGATAAATCATGTAAATAAATGAAATTTGGCTTCTTTAAAACAAACTAATCATGTGTTTAGATTGAATTTTTGCAACAATTCCGATTTTAACTTTAAAATAATAGTCCCAAATTAGGTAGCCATATAATCAAGATTCAAGCTGATGAGATCGGAACACAAAATATTCAAGGCAAGTTCTTTAAAAAAAATCTTCCATTCTATCTTTTGTGAAATCTAAGATTTTTCCAAGAGATATTAGAGATAAATCATGAAAAGTTTGAAAGAAATATTTTGTGATAAACCAAACAACAACTGTGTTAAGATTTTTTTAAAAATAAAATATGGTGCTATTTTTTTTCAAAAAAAAAAAAAAGAATTCACTCTAATTAATTATTTTACTTTGAAGAAAAGATTAAAGTTTTATAGTTTACGGCTTTATTCTGAGATCTAATTTATATATCAGTTATGTCTAACATTTTTTTTCTTCAGAATTTCAAAACCTACTCATGCTGGAAAACTTTGGTATATAGATGATGGAAAAATAAAATTAAAAAATCGCATTTCATGTTAAGGTATCCGAGTACGTTCGGAACCGTGATTTTCCAAAAGCATAATTGGATAATATTTGTGATATTTAGTGTCACTTAGATTAGAATGCATGTATAAAATTTTTTAAGGACATTTTGACAAAAAAAATTACTTAAATACAGTATTTCGGCAAAAAATTAACTTACAATGACCCATTTTCAAAATGTTCTCCTTTCGTGAAAAATGCTTCTATTATAATAATATTTTGCCTGTATATAGCTCAGACCTCTCTACAGAGGCTCAACTATGATTTTTGAAAACTTCGCTTTATTTTCAGAGTTACAACCCCTTGAAATAATTATCGGCGCTTTTTTCTTAAAATTTCTCCCCTCTGTTGTCGTAAAACATAGATAAACCCACTTCTAAGTTATATACTTCAAAAATTGTAGTTGAGCTTCTGTACAAAGGTCTGAGCTATATACAGGCAAAATATTATTATAATAGAAGCCTTTTTCGCAAAAGGAGAATATTTTGAAAATGGGTCATTCTATGTGCATTTTTTGTCAAAATATTGTACTTAAATAATTTTTTATTGTAATACCATTCATAAAACAATTTTATATACGTTTTCTGATCTAAGTGGCAATAAATATCATAAGTATTATCCATTTATATGCTTTTGCAAAATCACGGTTCCGAACGTAATCGGATACTTTAAGTATTGACATAGAGAGCAGGAATGTAATGTATTAGATTTTTTTTATGATTAAAGGTCAAACTCATTTTTTTTTAGCAAAAACAGGTATATACGTATTTTTTAAGATTTTTTGCGACGAGAGGATACTTACTGAACAGTTGCAAGTAAAAACTCTCAAGTATATTCAGCAGGTTCTTTAGTATTAAATTTCTAAAAAAAACCTACTGTGTAAATTACGATAAAGCGGAAGACGGAAAAAAGCTTGGATCGGAGTGCGGGGATCATCGGTGCAGGGAGAAAGCGCTGAGATTATGAAAAATTGCAGGGTACATTGTATTATTTACTAAGTATTCTCTTATCAACAGCCACCATTTTGGGTTACTGATACTGCAGAAAAAAATTTTATTTTTTATCTAAAACCAAGTTTTTTTTATGTTTTTTTTTTTTTTTTTTTTTCAAAATTCAAACATTAAAGCAATATTAAATCTTGAAAATATTGTTTAAATTATTTTTCTCCTAATCACTGTACCATAGAACATCTTTTCTGCTTGGTACGCTCCAATTAATAGTTCAGTGAAATACGTTTAAGGTATCCGACTACATTCGGAACCGTGATTTAGCAAAAGCGTACAAATGAATTATATTTATGATATTTAGTGTCACTTAGATAAGAAAATGTATATAAAATTGTTTTAAGTATAGTCTTACAATAAAAAATTATTTAAGTACAATATTTTCACAAAAAATGAACATAGAAGGACCTATTTTCAAAATATTCTCCTTTTGTAAAAAATACTTCTATTATAATAACATTTTACCTGTATATAACTCAGACCTCTCTACAGAGGCTCAACTAGAATTTTTGAAATATATAACTTAGAAGTGGGTTTATCTATGTTTTACGACAACAGAGGAGAGAGATTTTAAGAAAAAAAACTCCGATCATTATTTCAATGGGTGGTAACTCTGAAAATAATGTGAATTTTTCAAAATTCGTATTTGAGCCTCTGTACAGAAGTCTGAGCTATATACAGGCAAAATATTATTATAATAGAAGCATTTTTTACAAAAGGAGAACATTTTGAACAAAGGTTATTCTAAGTTAATTTTTTGCTGAATTATTGTATTTAAACAAATTTTTTTGTCAAAATGTGTCCTTAAAACAATTTTATACATGTATTCTAATCTAAATGACACTAAATATCTTGACAATTATCCATTTATGAGTTTTTTTTAAAATCAAGTTCCCGAACGTAATCGGATACCTTAAGGTTTAAGACGAAATATCAGTTAACACGAAATAATACAACGGTCCCGACAAACTATTTTACATTTTTTTTTTCTCTTAACAAGAAACGAAAATAACTTAACGCGTAAAGATTTTTCTTCTGGCATTGAACAAAATATAGAAAACACGAGCCATGCGAGCAATATTTAAGAGTGTTGTAAAATGGAAGAGAGGTGATTTCAAATGTTTCGTAGAAAAGAGGCTAATTTGGCTTCAATATACCCTTGGAATATACAGCTATTGACACGAGCCAATTTTGTTGATCTAAGCTCATTTAACCCTCACTCCTATAAACACCAAAAAAGCATCTCATTTCTCATTAGTTGGCTTTGGAATTCAATAGCGAACAGCATTGTGAATAAACATTTTTGAGTGTGGCTTCGATTTTTTTTACGAATTCAATGTCAAACAGCTCAGAGAGAAAGTAAACTGCTATTCAGTTTAAAATGTAGATGGTGTGTTCTTAAGGGCTATGGATCAAAAACAGAAGACAAAAACTGAAATGTGTGAAGAATTTAGTACCGCTAAATTTTGTATAAAATTTCATGAAGTCCTTGTGAGTATTTTTGTTTAACTGATTTTTATTAAATGCATGCATACATACTTATTCACGTAAATAAAATGTAATCTAATAAATTTAATTTTGTTGAATATCCCTTTATCTATCGACGGTACTTATAAGTACCACTTACTTTAAAATTTCACAAAATAAACAATTTTATTAATATTCTGACTATACTTGGCAGGAATATTCTTTGAAATTCACTCTTCCAAGATATATGGCAGCACGGGTTATATGATTAGTGTTTTAGCGGGGAAGACAAATAGTTTTATAGCAGAAATGGCGTTTTCAGCGATTTGTGAGGATTATCATTTTTGTTCTGACAAAATAGTTAATGTCAAAATTTAAATGTCTTATTTTTTTCTTGTATGCTAATGAAGACCTTAGAAAACGATTGACTATTTATTGTAAGTGAACAGTGTATATATATATAATTATTTTTACAGTTGAATATATTTAATTAATTAATTAGCTCTAACGGATTAAATTTCCTAAAGTTGAGTATTTTGTTTATGTATATCCCTTAATTTTCAATGTAGTGATCCAAAAAAAATATTGCATGAAAAAAACTGCAGTAAATCATAATGCGGTAGATAAAGGGTTAAAAGGCTTTTTTCAATATCCTTTAACATGAAATTCTAACACGAAAAAATATTTCAGTCCCCTCAGTATCGTGTTAAACGATTTTCTCTGTATTTCTTTTGCTCCATAAATCGGCGATTCACTCTACAATACATGCTTAGTTTAATTCAAATAATATTCTGAATACATTTATACAATCATATTTTTTTCCTCAGTAGTTTTAGCCGATAATTTCAGTAGTTAAGTAGTAATTTCTTTTTCGTCTAAATCTTGGCTATGTAGGTAAAGTTTAATTTAAAATCCGGTTTAATTTAGCGTAGTTTTTTCTTATTTTTAATCAAGTCTCATTTTTTAAATGTACTGTAAAACTGTTTACCTAGCATGGTCTCTTTTGTTGTTAAGAAACATGCAAACTTAGTTCAACTCAAATAATATTCAGAATATATTTGCAGTGCTAAATTTATTTATCCTTATAATTTTAGTCGAAAAAGACAGTTTTTCAAAAACTTATTTAGTTAGTTATTGCAGTAATTTCACTTTAAAAGTTTGGCCGTGTAGATAAAGTTTAATTTAAAACCTCGCCTAATGTATCGTATTTTTCATATTTTTAATTTAAGCACTTCACGGTTTTGTTATTTTATTTTTTCTTATTTTTATTTTAAACACACACATTCATCTTTTAATAAATAAAATAATTCATTAAATTAAACTGAGATTTATGAGTTTATTCATTCTCATGCAACTGGATTATGCATTTACTAGAACGTTTTAAGTAAATGATAATTTATTGAGTTACTTAACATAAATTTTTTTTAAAAAAGCTACATCTTACTAATATTATAAACGAGAAAATTTGTGCGGATGTTTGGTACAATTTCATGCAAAAAATACTGAATGGATTTTAATAAAACTTTACAATATAATATAGCTTATATATCAGAATAACACACAGGCTATAATTTATAAAGATATTGTGTAAAGTGTCCAAAATATAACGATAATTGTCAAGTAAGTAGGAAAAAATTCTGACATCTGCAAAAAAGCCGGCGACAGCATATATCTATCTTTTATGCATGAAGCAAAACTTTGCATTTTGTTTTGTCTACGCCAGGGGCCAGGAACTGTGAAAGCATGAACAGGTGGAATGTGAGGCTGATTACAATTTTAACATAAAATAAACACAACAAAAAATAATATTAACGTATTACACTTCTAGATATAAATTATTTATACTATTTTAAGCGTTAATTATACAAAATTTGTAACGATGGGTTACTTTTGCTGAGCAGAGATCAGCTTAGGAAGGTGTTTTCAAAAATCGACCCACAAGAGAGTTACGGGGAGTTATAGATTTAAAAAAAAAATCCTTTCTATATCAGCTATTAGATCTACAGACTTAAAATTTAACAAACAGGTTTTTTTTTTATTCAACTGAGATATGCAAAAAGCTTTTTGTTGTTGTTGTTGTTTAATGTGCAATTCACGTAAAATTAACTAATTAAAAACTTCTTTATCCTTCATTCTGTATTATTTAGTTTTTCAATTCACCCGTCCGAAGAACTAGTATAACAACTAGTTTACCATATATTTTAAGCTGTCTATAATACATAAATTATTATATATGTAAGTGCAAGAGTAAATATATAATTCAAGAGAGCTTCTCATATCCTCTGGAGAATCAGCAGATTTTTCTGAGAATATATAACTCTTACTTTTACTTTTTCTTGAATTCAGAATAAAATTTTCTAAACGTGAATCTGAATAAATATTTGGATCTTATAAATTCAAAAGATTATTTTTCAAGAAATTATTTTTAAAAAACGAATTATTAACTATTTCTTTTGGTATATATTAAAAAGTTCTGGTTGAATATGGCATATATGGGATTAGTAAGATGAAAAATGTAAAATATTTAACATTTTTGTTTAAATATTATAAAGTTATTTCAATCATTTAGGATTAAAGTTGTGTATTATTAGAATCTAGTAAATAACAACAATTTTATATAAGTCCTGTTAATCAGGTAAATATTTATTGTAGCTTAAAAACAAGTTAAGTTTTAAATATAGCATCATCTCTTGAAAATTAAAAAAAAACATTTAAAAACTCAGTAAAGATTCAATATTTCAAACGTAAATTTAATTAGAAATCGTAACCCCCTAACCGGCTTGCCCGTACATTGAACGGGCATTGATTACTTACTTTCTTTAATTGATTTTCACGTATTTTTAATTCTGATGGCGGTATAGGGATTGCAATACCGGGATACGAATACCGGTATTTTGAGCCTTTTGTACAATATTGTAATACCAGTATTCATAAGTTTAAATACCGGGTTTTCGCGCGGTATTTACTACAAATCTCTCTCTCTTTTAAAATTGTCTCCATTATATGTTCAAGGATCGCAAGCATAACAAAGTAGTATACGTTTTTGTTTGTGTGTCTCCCTAAGAGGCGAAATTAATTAAACTGGAAAAAAAATATAAAGTTGCACAGTTTAATCAAGAAAAGTGATAAAATATGAGAATCATCCAAGGAGTTGGGCCCGAACTATCTTATTACATCTCAGAGGGATACTGTACACGCGCAGGATTCGTAGCCTGATATTCGTATTTATGAAAACAAGACTATGTTTTTGAACAAAGTGTGTAATATTTCGATATACTTTAAACTGTTCAGTTTGTTATTTACGTTGTATTTGTATATCATACTTTAGGGTTCAAAATATTTTTCAGATTCATTATATATATACTCACAAATAATAACCTATAATAATGAATAAGAATAACTTTAAAGAACATACAAAATCATTTGATAATACTTCGTTTTGGTTTCATTATTCGTATAATGAAAAGTATATGGTGGCACAGTGTAAATAAGATATTTCTTTTCTTTTTTGGTGATTCTTTATATACTGTTATAATTTATATATAAGTTACAAATTATTTTTGTGTTATTTACACTCTCTAATATGTCAACTGGTAAATAATACAAAAAAATACCTGTGTTTTATTTCTTTTTCTAAAATTTCTCTACTACTGGTATTAAAACTATCCGATATGCAATATTTTGGTCCGATATCGCAATCCCTATGGTGGTATTATTTAGTGCTAGTGTTTTCAAAAGGTGATGCAGTTGACCTATAGATATAAAAATGCTTTAATTCTGCTTTTTTTTCCTGATGAAGACAGGAATATTTCTTAGATGAAGGCAGGACTTTAAATCCTTAAAATTTGTGTCCTACTGTTTGAAATACATTTGCTTTCAGACCGGCAACTTTTCAAATTACGGATAACTCAAACAACCATTTTCTGTGTGTGTGTTTTGGTCCTTATTCTTTCTTAGTGACCGAGGCGTACCCCAGTTTTCTGTAATGTAAGCCTGGCATTTCAGATTGCGTGGCTACATCGGACGTGGTTAGAGCGGACACATAACATCTGTTG
>BMAV01000160.1:129086-142142 GCA_019973955.1 Trichonephila inaurata madagascariensis | reverse complement strand
CAATTTTATACATGTATTCTAATCTAAGTGACACTAAATATCATAAAAATTATCTATTTATGCGCTTTTTTAAAATCACGGTTCCGAACGTAGTCGGATACCGTAAACTTTATTTACCTTTTATAGATTGAAAAGTCTTTTAGAAAAATATCCATATAATAATTCGAGTTTAACTATCCAGCACGATATCTCACAAACATTTTCAATTTCACCCATCTGTCACGATTTAACATAAGTTTGCACGAATGAATCTCCAATGTTTATAAGAGTGTATAAGATTGTTTTTATTATCCTTAAAGAGAATAAAGGTGAACCGTATTAATATCCGCTTATTGAATGTTATTATGGAATTCACTAAGCTCTAGCAAGTGCTACCCATTTAATCGAAAATTTGTGTCTAAGTACATTATCGAAAATTATTTTTTTCTGCAGTTGATCCGATTATGTAACTATTGATAAGTTTAAAAAATAAGTAAAATCAGGAAGAAACATTTTCCTTATCGAAATTTGATATAACTAGTTCTCTCTCTCTCAGTGTTTCTCAAACTGAGGGGCGCTCACCCCCTAAGGGGGCGTGATAATCCTATGCGAGGGGTGCGAGTATATAGAAAAGTCAAAAATGAAATATTATTATGAAAAGTAGTTAGTAATTTACTGAAAGGAAGTAAATTAAAATTTATTCCGACATAATAAGAAATGAAATACGCATTTACACTGTTATAATATACTTACAAATGTATCGGCACTGCAAAAAGTATTTGATAATTAATTTATCAATACCAAATTAAAAACAAATTTAATAATTTCTAGTGTTCTATGTGGGCTTGCCATATACAAAATTATATACCAACTTTAACACTTATCTTGATCATTTGTACGGTTTATAATTAGTTATATAGTAGTTTTAGGTCAAAGTGCATTATTATTTCATTCAGTACATTGTTATTGCAAGGGGGGAGGGCAAAGAAAATTATTATTTGAAAATTGGGTCGCAAACATTGAAAGATCGAGAAGCACTGAACTAGTATATTGTTTGTTGAACGAAGTAAATCTAATCCTTTACATAGGATTCTGAAATACAATGCTAATATTTTGATAAATTTGTTTTTTCTTGATAATACAAGTAATTGTTCCCAAATTTAATTTCAAAACCAACTTTCTTGATATATAATTACTCAGCATTAATTTATTGTCATAAAAACAATTAGCACAAAAATATACATTCCATTCAGAAGGTAATAATCTTCTGATTCATTATAACTAGCATGTTCTGGCGTATTATTTTATGCTATTGAAATGTTTGCAAGGATCACATTTTAAAAACGCAGGCGGCTCGGTTTCTTAAAGGTAACGTGACCTCTTCTTCACCCCAAGGTTGCGGGTTTGATTCCTGTTGGAGTCGATTCATTTTCTGGATGTCATATGATTAATTGGCATGTAAAAGATCCATTGAGTATCAATTTGGCTCTGGTACTCTTGGCAAAATTAAATCAGAGCAATACTTAGCACCCTATTAGATTTTGAGTTAAAATTAATTCGAACATCGAAATTTGATATCGTGGATGCCACCATGAAATGGCTCTCCCAACTGTGGGACTTTCTGTGCTTTCAAAGGCTTAGTGGCCAATATTTAGCCCACTAGGGAAAAACATATTTTAAAAACGAAATAAAATTTAAGACGATTTACAATAGCAAACACTAAATGCTTGTTCATAGTCTTCTTAACTTACCATCGGTTATCCATCCAGTATGGTGGTTAGAGACGCTGACTGCTATGCCGTAGGGCCTGGATTTGAATTCCGGATAAGAATTGGATGTTTTGTAAATGTACAGTGTCTTTGCGGCAACTCTAAATAGCTGTCGAGCCATAAGTTCTCTCTTGAAGTTGGTGGAAGCGGAAGAGAGGTGGGAGGCCATTGATCCTCCCCAGGGTGTCCTCCCGCTAAACAGAGGTGGAACCGAGATAATAAATCCTACTGTCATCTGTATGGTGCTCAAGGCTACGGCCAATGTCATGCTTACATCAAGAAGTACAACCTGTCTCAGGCTCTGGCAACTTTCCCTGACTATAACAAAAACTTACCAGCTACATTTAGTCTGACAAAGAAGTTGCAAAGTAAGTATTGTAAACCTGATATATGTCTTTCAATACTATTTTCATTCAAATGAGTTATAAGAATTGTACAAAAATAAAAAAAAATCTATGAACTTATAAATTATACCCATTATACAAAAATAAAATGTATGAACTTATAAAAAATATAAATAATGTGATAAGCTCTATATTATTTGTAGGTAAGTCATGCCAATGTATTCATCTTCCATTATTTACAATTTTTCGTGTCGTAACATACTTTCAAATTCAGCTACACAAACGATTTTCTTCTGCCAAACATTTCCCCCATTTGCTGATGCATTATTTTTAAGCAGTTTTAAAATGATCGTAAATAAAATTTTTGAACCTTATTCTATATTATTTCTTGAGTTTCTAAATTAGAATCAGATTAAAATAATGACTTGACTTAAAATAATGAGTTGACTTAATACTCTTGTTAGCCATTTTGAATTCCTGAACGTAATTTTGAAAAGCTCCAATGTGGAATTTCTTATTACATCTTTAGATATAGAGCTTTATAGTAGCGTGAATGCTAAATAAATTGCATTTGAAAAAAAGTGAGAAAGAAAAAAAACAAGTTTCATACTTAAGTTTTAGTATTTTTTGCAGTGTTAAAAAGTATTTTCAAATCATTTTACAGGAATTAATTCCTTTCATTAGTTACTAAAATATACATAAAAATCTTTCGAAATGAAATGAAATAAATAGTAAATTGATAGAATCGTTTATTTACTTTTTGTTGTTCTTAAAATTCATTTTATTAAATTCTAATTAAAATAAATATATGAAAGAGATATTTATATATAAAATAATTCAAAACATAATAAATATTAATATTGTTAGTATTTACATATTATCGCGCAACCTATTGGCGACATTATATGAAACGAAGTGCATGATTCCCAATTCAGCGCGTACGACCAATGCGATATTGAGGTTGCCAACTTGGCGAGATATTTTGAATGTTGCTTAGAGAACACGTAAATACCATATTGTTGTTATTATTCTCATTAAGTCAAGATAATGTGTAAATGGAAGCTCTAATGTGTCCAGATTACAGGCTGGGAAAATAATATTTTTTTCAATTCTTATTATTAGTTCACTCTCTCTCTCTCTCTCTATATATATATATTAGGTTTGGGGAAAAGAAATCCATTATTTTTGCATGAAAATCAAGACTTTATTTAACATGCTTCCGATTGTCCGGTTTGGGTCAAATATGCACAGTTTGGATGTATAATTTGTTGCCATTTAAAAGGTAGTTTCATAATGCCTTGCTCATAGAAGTCTTGGCCCTTATTGTCAAAAACATCTAGTAATCGATTTTCACAATCTTCTCTTGATACCAATTTCTTATCACTCAGGAAGTTTTGCAATGCGAGAAAAAGGTGGCAATCGTTTGGTGCTAGGCCCGGACTATATGGTGGATGCATTAAAACTTTCCAACCAAGTTCCCAGAGGTTCTGGCGAGTCACTACAGAAGTGTCTGGCCTGGCGTTGTCCTGATGGAACATAACACCTCTTCCGTTGGTCAATTCTGGCCATTTCTGGTCAGTCACTAGCTTCAAACGCTCCATTTGTTGACAGTAGATATCTGAATTTAGTGTTTGGCCCTACGGAAGCAACTCATAATAAATTATTCCTTTCCATTCCCACCAAATACACAGTAGAACCTTCCTGGATGTTAGTCCGTGTTTGATCCCCGGTTGAGCTGCTTCACCGCGCTTTGACCACGATCGTTTTCACACAATACTGTCGTATGGGACTCATTTCTCATCCCCAGTCACCATCCGCTTAAGAAATGGGTTGATTTCATTCCGTTTGGCCAGGGCTTCGCAGATGGAAATTCGACCCATCATGTTTTTGGGTGTTAATTGGTGTGGCACCCAAACATGGAGCTTCTTTTTGAATCCAACTTTGCACAAATGGCTTAAAACTGTTTTATGGTCAATCTTTAGCTCTTGGGCGATGCCGGTCAACTTCGATTATTTCTGTGATTTTATCGACATTTTCGACGACAGGCCTACCTGTGCGAGGTGCATCTTTAACATCAAAAATACCTGAACGGAATCGACGAAACCAAAATTGCACGTAATTAGTTGTTACAGTATCGGCACCATAAACACACACCATTCGCAATTTCAGAAACCGAGCTTGCGTGTTCGCCTTTATCAAAGAAAAACTGTAAAAAGAACCGAATTTTCTTTTTGTTGACTTCCATTTTTAACACCCTGTAACTCACAACTGAATGGACCAAACAAAAAAAAGCAAAATAATTTTTTTAGTGTGAAATGTCATCTTGACAACAAGCATAAATTTGAAATTGTTTGATCGATATATACTTCACGAGATATCGACACTACAGTCATCTACCGAAAAAATAATGGATTTCTTTTTCCCCAACCTAATATATGTCTTGTACAAATTTTCAATCGCTAATAGAATACTTTTTATTCATTCATTCATGCTCAAAGACATTGTTTTAAACTTGAAGTGGATAACACTTGATATTAATACAATTTTTTCAAATATTAATTCATTAATTAAGTTAAAAAATGAATAAATAGCAACAAGCACAAATAATAGTCTAACAAAATATATAGAAAGGAAAAATCATTCGTTAGGCCTCTGTATCGCAATGAGTAACACGTTGGACTTCTAATCGAAAGGTCATGGGTTCGAATCTCACCTGAGATGGCCTAATTTCTGAAAATGTGATTTCTTTTTTACTATACTAGCTTATTAGAATAATTAAACTTAATTAATGAATAAACAGTAACACAAACAAACAAAAATAGTCTAACACCCTTTATAGAAAGGAAAAAAGGAAAATTGCTAAGAAAATCGCTTTTTCTATTTTGACATTTAATATTGTGTGATACTATCATATGTATATATACATATATATATTAAATGCCACTATTTAATAAAAAGTAACTAAACTAAAATTTTTCCTTGTTGACCTAAGTAGGAACAGACTCGAAAAAAATATTTTATATATATATATATTACTTGTTTTATCATATTCCTATATAAGTTACTGTCAAAAAGTTCTGTTATCTGTTAAATAAGTGAAATGAACAGAACTAAAGCATTACTCATCTTTCAAAATCGAACTTTTTTTTGTTAAATAACTGTATCGCAATGTCATTGGGGTACTCTTTTTTTTTTATCGAAATATTACCTTTAAAGATTAAAAAACAACATACATCCGAAATACTTAATTCTCGTAAAATTTTCTTTAGCTTAAATACTTCCTATACTTTCCATGCAATAATATAAATGACTTCTATCTCCATAGAAATTAATCTTGATTACAAAGTAATAAAAAAGTGACGACTGAAAATGAAGATATAAAACTAGCAAGATCTAAAGCAAATTAATTTTCATTAAGTACCGCAATGTATACGGAAGGCACAAACGGTATTAACTGTCTCATTATTTTCAATATCTTCTTCAAGGAAAAGAGGGAAAAAAATAATACATACAAAGAATTAAAAAAAAATCGTTTAATGAAAATAGGTGCAGAAAAAAGTTAAGAATAAAAAAAGCAAACTACTTTTTTTTCAGACTTTCATTTTTTTGCTTATGTGGATATACAAAAAAAAAAATAAAGGAAAGAAGACAGTAGGGTGTATGTTTTAAATTTATCTTCCTTAAATGTTCCACAACCCTCAGGATAGATGAAAGGTGTGCTATTCCTCACAAAAAAGCATTTCATCTTCGTCAATGAATCAAATCTCATTTTAACCAGACGACAACGCTTTCCGCTCCCGAGTTGAGCAATTCGTCTTCTTCTGGTCGCGGAAGAAGAAAAAAAAATACAAAACAAATGCGAAAAAGACGAAATTATATCACCAAACGCCCGAGCGTAAGAGAAAAATTGTCGTCTGCAAGAGAAAATAATATTCTTTTTCTTCTTATTATTTTTGCTCCGAAACGTATTTTCTCGGTATAATCTTTTGCAGATATAATGCCCTGGTCCTGTCAACAGTTTTGAATGTTCCACTAAGTGTATTGGACATTCTACATTTTGATGGAATAAGAAGCCAATTTAAAAAGAATATTTTTATCGCGTTTCTTTTTTTCCTCGTTGCTTTATAATGAGCCTAAACTTCGCCTCCAGGGTTTTTGGACTTGATAACGTAATTTTGAAACGTGAAGACTTCAAGTGAGTTTTATCAATGTCAAATGAAAGTTTGCGCTGCAAGGTACATTTATTTAGAATTTCGTAGTCCATATTGCGTTTATGGAATCATGTTCTTCATTTTAAAAGTGATATTTTCTTAGGAGTAAAACGAATATTTCAAGTTATTTTCTTTTCGAGGTATACATTTAAAAAAAAGATATATATTAAAAAAGTAAGAGCTATTTTTCTCCAAGCCATTTTTTTTTTCTCTGAGAACATGTTAAAATTATATACCCTTGACTGTATACTCACATTCAGTAATCTTTTTTATTTTAAATATTCTACACTTTTTATATGAAAAGCTCCTTAATTTTGCAATTTTATACTTTTTTGTGTTTCATGAAGTATTTTTATAGAAATTTTTACAAAAATTTCTTCATTAAATAAGAGTTTATTTTTGTTGAACCTCCTACGTGAAATTAAGATAAACAATCCTGATTACATAAAAATTAGAGTTAACACTTTTTCTTGAAAAAAATTGTAAGCTTCTGAATTTTCTTGTTATACGAATATTGATTTTTTCTGTTGAATGACTCTTTTTTTTTATTTAATTATGATTTTTTTTTTGTCTTTTCTTAACAGAATTTAATATTTTTTCCCGATTATTTCCTCAAAAATCATTTACAGTAGTACGTAAATTATTATTATTAGAAACTTCTATATTAATTCTATTTTTAATACGATGGAATAACATAAAAATAATTATTTTATTATCTTTGTTTCTTACACTATCTTTCAGTTTGCATTTTTAATTCAGTTATTTTCTTTTACTTAACCACCTAATACTGACTGTCTAAAATTTAATAAATAAAAATAATCTAATATAAATAATAAATCATTCTTTATTCTAAGAGATGTAACAATACAATATGAAGAGAGAGAGTGTGTTCTCTCTCTCTCTCTCTGTATATATAAAAATTCAAGTGATGAGGTGGAGACCTCAACACTCGAATATCTGTATTTAACGGGATGATACGTGACATGCCAGGAATCTTCTAGAATGTAGGGAATTCAGTGCATCGCCTCTGTCAGGCCTGCCAGAGGACTTCCGGGCACAATTTCAAACACCTGTTGTAGTACAACCTTTCAATGAAATGCTTTGTGTCCCTTTAATATGTTGCTGTTCTTTTTCTCTGCTTCCTTGCACCATACCTCCCAACTATGGTTTTTGGGACCCTACATTCCTATGTTATTCTGAGTTGTCTCTGTACCTCCTACACAACCTACAAGTCTGCAAATTTGACCGTCTGGTAGCGAATATCACCGGTCTTATATATATATAACATAAAAATAGATACGTAAGCTTTAACTGAGAACTTGGACGATGCAAAATCAAGTCAGCATTTCGTCAGCTTTTTCTATCCAGATTTCCCTATAGACTTAGTACAACTTCTGTCTAGAGGGGACAGAACCAGTAGAATCGTAGAAAGCCTCATAATTCACGACTTTGGGGGAATTTCACTGTTAGCTATCTCTTCCGATTTTCCCCATATAAATATCGTTGTTCCCTTAAGTCGGGGTTCTTTTGCCTCTTTAAAAGTATTGTAACACGTTATACCAGTTTTCTCCCTTTGAAGGAAACCCCGTACAGTCAATAAAGTCTTTGAATTCCATAGCTGTTCGTTACTGGGTCTTGGAAATATGTCAAGCCGGTAGGATTTTAAAAGAGCACTGGTAGCTTAAAATGTGTTACTGGCATAAATGAACAATAAAAAATAACGGAAGAGATAGCGAACAGTGAAATTCCCCAAAAGCCGTGATTTGTGGGGCTTTCTAGGATTCTACTGATTCTGCCCCCCTAGACAGAGGTGGTACCAAGGCTATAGGGAAGGATTAGAGTCTGGAGGGAAAAAGCTGACGAAATGCTGAATTGATTTTGCATCATCCAAGTTCTCAGTTAAAGCTTAGGCATCTATTTTTATATTACAAAAAAAGAAACCAAGTGAAAAAGTTGTTTAACCTTCAAGGCATATATTCGAAATTTATGCTTTTATGCTTCAGAAAAATTGTTACCCAGAAAGATCTGATTAGCTGAAGTAAGTTAAAAATCCTTTAATAATAACCAGCAAAAGTAAAAGACAAAATTTAAATCGTAAGTTTTCCAATATTGCGCAAAATTTCCATAGCTAAGCTTTAATTAAAAAAATCCCCAAAATATTTTAACTAAAAAATATTTAAAAAAATGCTGTTAACTATTCTAAGAAGCTATTGTGAAGAAAAGTATAGAATATTTGCCAATTTCGAAACATTTAGAAAGGAAAAAAATATGTTAATATTGAAATAGGTCGATTAGAGAACTTTATAAGCAAAGAAATCTGGGAACGCAAGTCTAGGAAACAGGTGGTGGAAATTGTTGAATTATAATGTTTTTAAATTATTTCGAAATATTTCTTTAGCTTCATTTTATAGATTCAAATCAAACAATAAATACGTTTTTAAAAATAGTAAAAATAAATTTTTTTTAAGTGTGAGAACTTTCATTGATTATTAATTTGTTTTAATTTGAAAGCTATTTAGAAGTTCAGAAACAGAAAAAATAAATTTTAAAATATAAATTTGTTAATTGTGAAACACAAAAATTTTTAAAAATAAATTTGATACTTACGTTTAGTTGAAACATTTGAAATGCAATACTTTTAGAACACTAGATTGATAATTGAAATTCAAAAATAAATTCATCTTAATTAATTATCTTAATTAATCTTTAAGGTTATATGTCTGTCGCAGGGAAATGATGAAATTAGGAGTTTGATCATAACCCTAAGAATATGATCAATTCACGGGAGTCGTTAAAATAACGTCTCTTCAAGGTCATTTCTCTGATGAAAGTAAGGTATTTGATCAAATCCCTGAACTGTTTCAGTGAAATAATGAAATAATAGTGTCAAGAGTTAAAAATGTTTACTTAACAAATATGATGCATTATTAAATGCAGAGTATAAGTAATAGAAAAAAGAAATCAAAATACAAATTATTTATTCGAAACTAATTAACAAAAGAATTGAATAATTAGGCTGGTATTTTTTTTTTTTAAAAAAAAGGACAATTTTAGTAAAATTTTAAACATTTTCTTCGTGAATATAATTAATAAAAAAATCTTGTTCAGTTTTGTTAAAACGCGTTGTTGATTTGTGTCATCTCGATCTGCAAAATATTCGTTACTTTTTTCACAAGCACATACATCTCTTTGTTTTACACTGTAATTTGAATTTTACTCACAGGAACACTTCTTAAATCCTGGACCTTCAAATAAGGATAATTTTCTTGCAGAGTTAGATTAATCTGGGGAATTCTTTCGGTAACTGATGTAGTAGCTATATTTTATGAACTTTTCTAGGTAAGAAATCTTTTATAATTCCAACTGAGGTACCAATTTGGTATAAATTAATTTTTAAATCTAATACGCGCGCGATCCCCACTATGTTATTTCCATCTAATAGCTCTTTATCTTAGGTACATGCACTAAAGCTGTGAAATTCACTAACACATCTTTTAATTTCTTCAAAGAAAAACTTCTTTCACTTTTTTCAACTGATCTTTTCAAGCGCTTAGCAGCATTTTCCGCTTTGATCTTTAATGCTCTCTTCTTTTTGGCATAAATAACACAGAATCTTCGATCCGTTTCCTTCTTCTCCTACTGTATTCCCACATAATACGGGCGCTGGAATTTTACGAATGGCTCATGAATGGACTCTGAACATTTAATTGTATAAAAAACACTTCACTAGCTGGATATATATGCCTACCATTTACAACATTGCATGCTGGCCACAGGCCTGTTTTCTTGTATGACAACAGCTGTAAACTCACAGCCGTTGTCGATTTGTAGTATATAAAGACAACCTACTTTCAAAAATATTTTTTATTGCTCAATTTCTACTTCAGAAGCTCTTTTTGAAGTCAACGGTCGAAAAACGCCAAAATTCGTGGCATGGTCTCAGTAGTTTAATACTCATTCGTAATTTGAATCTGGGGTTGATCGTAAGTCAACTAAATCAATTTGGCCATGATGATTGATGTCGCTACTAGATACAATTGGGTAAACAACGATACTTTTGTTAGGAAAATTTTTTTGGAATGGCTTACCGTGCACAGCCTTAAAAACTCCAGTACAACTGAAGTAGTTATTAAGTATTTATTTCTTCCTCCATGGCCAGTTGACTGATGTGTTTCTCAAAGAATCTGATAAAAAAAATTTCCGTTGAGGCCTTTTTTACAACTGGGTCTCCGTATTCGTACTTTCTCTTCAAAATCAAAGATTCTGTAGTAACTACTTCCATGACATTTTATTTTTTTTCCATAATAAAACTGTTTATGTATTCGTTTCAGTTTTAAATTGTTAATGATTATTACAACTTCTTCCAAACTTTTTGAAGTCCCCAAAAGGTTTCTTTTCTATCCAACTAGTTCAAAAATGTCCTGATAGTTTCATTAAACTGTTCTTCTGATACAAATTTGGTCAGATTTTGATTTTTTTTTCTGCACTTGAACTCATTTTTATTTATGTAGATATTTAAAAAGCTCGAAATATATATAGGAAACAATACTAAAAATGCTCGCAACCTTCCTTGCGTAATATTTGGTAGCTGTGCTGGTACTATATTTACAGTATATACGAATAGAAGCGGCATCAAAAAAATTAAAAATTAAATAGTGTGCTAGTTAAGGCACATAAATTGCATGAGATTTAAAGATATTATTCTAGATTTTGCACCTTTGGATTTCTCTTTCATGTTGCTACTATTTTGTCATATGCCTGCCTTCTATAATTCATAATATCTAGTGCAAACTCACTTGATTTTTTTCAATAGAATTTTTGCTAGTCCTAGTGGCTGCGATAGTCTAGTGCAGGAGTGGCGAACCTTTATGGATCAACGTGCCATTTTTTCTAGAGAAATGTTAAATGAGGTATAGACGTGCCGTCAAATAATTTGGGCTTGTTATTATTGGGAAAAATATAACAAAGCTACATACTAATAAACACAAAACTCTTTATATACTACGAAAAAATACATTTTGCACTGTATAGTAGTAAATGTTTTAGTTTTACGCGTAATTAAAATTAAAGTAATATTAGTGTGACTTGTGTGTTGTAGCATATTATAGATGACAAATAACTTATATTAAAATTGTAAGATGTTACTTTTAGCAGAATGCATGCTGAATTGGATTCCTCTGGCAAATAGTTTCTAAGCGAGTCTTAACTGTTATTCATTTTTGAAAACAATGTCTCTCAGGCACAGATAGATGAAAATATATAGCTAAAATAGCATGAGCCAGCTTCTTCAAACAGTTAAATACATCTGGATTAGCCATGTTAAATAACAGTTAAAATCATAAATATAATACAAATAAACTTTAAAATAAAGTTGTGTTTACGAAATTGACTAGGATAGGCGTAGACAAACTTTGCATTATTAACAATTGTCGTCCAAGAAGTAATAAGTAAACTAATTAAATACAATAACAAACGAGACGAAACAATACCCCACAGACTTCGCTCCATGCCCGATCACTTGTGTTTGTTCGTAATACTTTCATGATGAACTTCGTTATTTTAACCTAAAATAAAAACTGTTTTGATCAGTGGCGTGCCAAAAAAATTCTGTCGCATGCCATTGGTTCGCCATCCCTGGTCTAGTGGTTATGGTCATAAATTCGTAGTCAGCGTGTCATGAGTTCGAATCCTGTTGCGATTGAAGAAGACTCGCCATGTCGATGGAGACGATGCACACTAAATCTGTTGAGATTCGATATCCTTCCGTTGTGCAGTGTAATAGTTATGGAAGGGAGATAGATGACAGTTAAAGTGTCGTCCACGCCACTTGACAGAGGTTCGAAATTAGAAGGTCCTCTGCAATTAGCTCTCATGTTGCATTATAGTGCGACATTAATATTACTCTCTCTCTCTCTCTTTTATATACTAGTCATACTTCAGTCACATAAATTACTTCAATAAACCTTATAAATAAATGATTAATTTATAATTAATCTTTTCCCTTTATAATTGACATATCTAATGGTTGAAGTTTGTACCTTATGAGAAATATCGAGAGTACAATCCAATTTGGATATTATAGTACGTGATGGCTTTTATATCATCTTTAATTTCAGTAAGGGCTTCATTTCCTAATGCAGAAATAATTTAATCTTATGATCTATGTGCAGAAGGAAACACAATTCTATTTCATGAATATTTCATTCTGTTTATATGATCCATTAGCAGAATCGTATTTACTTAATAATTCTAATAAGCTTAAATTTTCCATTATTTCACATGGAAAGTGGAAGAATAATACATGCTAAAAATAGAATCACATCTACAACTCTTTGAAATAGTAATTTTAGGTAATTGACCCTATTTAGAACAATAATTTTGCAAAAACATTAACAAGGATTTGGTTGTTGTTGTTTTTTTACATTTAGTGTTACTTGAATTAGAATACATATAAAATTGTTTTATCATTGAATACAACCTGCAATCAAAAATTACTACAGTGGCTACCTCAAATAATTTTAATTAATGGCACATTTTAATTGAGCACAGTTACAGTTACACAAAAACAGTCAATACTATACAAATGAAGAGGGGTTTGCGCGGACAGGGTCCTTTCTTCACCAAGGTGGCAGTACACAAAAACAGTCAATACTATACAAATGAAGAGGGGTTTGCGTGGACAGGCATTATCATGTCTTTTCTTCACTAAGGTGGCAGTACACATAAACAGTCAATACTATACAAATGAAGAGG
>BMAV01000160.1:90121-128552 GCA_019973955.1 Trichonephila inaurata madagascariensis | reverse complement strand
CTTTTTTTAAAATTTCGCACTTCTTTAGATGCAGCTTTCATATTTTCTTCCGAACATAACTGTACTGCTTCCAGCAGTTTGAGTTCATGAGCTCTGAAGGTATTTTTAGAAACGCATGGCAAATTTAAAGTGCATAACAACTTCTTACCAGCTGTGAAACCTCTGCCAATCAATCTCAATCCAAATACCAATAAAGTATTGAGAGAGAATTTTTTATTTTCTTTAGGAGTAGAAGTAAAGCCAATCATGTATCCACAACTGCAAGCCACACACAAGTTAGAGCAAAGTCCTTCTCTAGAATCTTCTGACAGTTTCAATCCAGTTGCATAACATTCCGGACAACACAGGATTGAAATAATTCCCATCAAAGCTTGGAAATTAATAATTATATTCCCTGTAGAACCATGAAATTCAGGTTCAGGCACATCAAAACTGCTCAATTTCGCCTCACTTGCAGACGTATTATTACTGTTTTGTGCTAACTTGGTAAACCTATTACCATAAAACTTTCTCTTTCTGGACACTTTCGATCTAGCTTTTGGCATTTTCAAATAAATCACAGTCAAATAAAACGTTAAAATTAAATGAAAATGAATGAATAAACTGTAGAAATATCAAAAGTAAGTAATAATTAAGAAGAACGCTTTAGAATGAACAATGTAAACAAACTATAAACGATAATATTATTGTCACTCAGTAAAACAAGCTTGAATTAAAAAAAACAGTTGCCAGATTAAAAAAGTATTAATAAATAAATAAAGGATACGTTGATCTATATTTACAATAAATATTAAATATTTATATTGCTTAAAAGTCACGAAAAAGACGTTCAAACTATTTGTTTACATTTTTATGTCTCTTTAAACACCCATTTCCGGTTTACTAAATAAGCTATAACTTAGCTTCTAAATATCGTAGGAACTAAAATAAAGTATTTTTGGAATCTTAAGCGTATGGGCTATAATATTAAAACATAAAAAAATTTTCGAAAATTTTCTACAAATCGAGGATTTTTGGGTAGTCACATACCTTAATAAAATATTGTTAATAAAGATAAATATTAGTCAACAAGTTTAAATCTTTTTTAGCTTGAAATTAAAAATATGTCATAAGAAATTAAAAATATTTAGAAAAAAAATCGTTTTTTAAAAACAATAGTTGCAAATTTGTGTATCCCATTCTCTTTAAATCAATTTCGACAAAATATTTAAAGTGAAAAAAATCAATTAAAAATGATTTTAGAATATCGGAGATTACTTACGTATTTTCACACTAATGCCAACGTTCAAAATAACTCGCCATGATAGAGCAACCCTAATTTCCATGTGTCGCACGAGCTGCATTGGTAACCATGTGCTTCCTTTCATATGATCTCGCCAATACGGTTCAGATAATACACAAGTACCACATTATCTTCAAGAATGGTATTTAAAATATAGAAATAAATAATAATAAAAAAAGTAATATATATAAAAAACGCTTAAGTCAATTCCTATTTTGAATGGATGAATAGAAAGTATTTTAATACGATTGAAAATTTGAATGATATATATATATAGGGAGAGAGTGAACTAATAGTAGAGAGGAATTGAAAAAGAGCATAATTCGTCTGCATTGTTGTAACAATGCACACCCGGTTTGGCTGAAAAACAGGTTTTCGACGCCAACTTTTGTCTTTGTTTTAACAATTACATTGTTACAAAAATAGAGACGAATCTAAGTTGGGGTCAAAAACTGGCAATTAATTTAATTAAACTTAATTAATTAATTAATATTTGAAAAAAATTTATTAACATCAAGTGTCCTCCTCTACAAGTTTAAAAAAAATATTTGAACTTGATTGGAGGAATAGAAAGTATTTTATTAACGATTGAGAAAATTTGAACAAGATAAATGTATAAATATAGAAAGAGATGAGCTAAAATTAGGAATTGAATATAATGCCCCAAATTTGAAAAATACATCATTACTACAAAACATACAAAATGTCTTGATACAAAATTTAGTTAATGCTAATTCAATAAAACTTTATTGATTCATAAAATTTCATAGTAAATATAAGTAAGCATAAGATTTTTTTTTTCAATTTTCATTAATTATTTACTTTAAAGTAAAGCTGAATTCACACCAAGGCTGTCAGCGTCAAACGTTGAGCGTCTAGCCAATCAGAGACTTCTTCTCGAGTGAGATGAAGTCTTTAATTGGCTAGACGCTCAACTCTCGACGCTGACAGCCTTGGTGTGAATGCAGCTTAATACTCAAAAGTTAAAAAAAAAAGACTTTAAAGAACCAAAAGAAGAGTAACGTACAATTCATACAATTTGATTAACGTTGCAATAATTTAGTAGAATTAATTTTACAAAGAACTTCAATCTAAATGCCATATTTGTATCTCTTTTCGGGTTTCTTCATAGAAAATGTATATAAGTTCTGCTTAGAAGATCTAGTGCTCTAAAAGAGCAAGGAAATAAAAAGAAAAAAACACTGACGAAAGCAGATTTAATATTATGTCACTGCAATTTTTTGCAAGGATCAAAAGTAAATAAAGCTAAGTTTTACTTCAAAAATTTGAATTCGCCATGAACTAGTAAAATAATTTGTTTTTAGACTAAAATTCCAGCAGCTAAAGACGAGTTTTATAATTTCAGCCTACAACAAATTAAAAAATTAGTGGATCTCATTTTTTTCTGAAAAATGTATTTTAAATGTTTAACCCAGACAAATTTCTTGTAATCATCTGAAAAGAGTCGTATCGGTTTCAAAATCTCTCTTCTGACATGTCTAAAGACAATGAAATGAATCCACAAAAAGATGATGATCCTGAAGATTTTCAAAGATTGTTCGATCTGTACGCCAAAGTGGGAAGCAGTGCGAGTGCCGGAGCCATGTCTCTTCAAGGTGCCAAAATGTGGTTGGAACAAGCCAAACTTTTAGATGAAAGTAAAGGAATTGGGGAATCTGACATAGAAACTACTTTTTCAGCAACGGATGTGACAGGCATGAAGAAGGACGAATTCAAAGCTTGGATTTACACATTGGCCCAAAGAGCGAACAAGGATGGCAAGGAACTGCTCAATAAATTGGCAGCTTCAGGACCACCATCAGCTGGAAATAGATCTGAATTGTTCTCACCTACAGGAAAAGTTATCAAGCCCTAATATATGTACTAAATATTATTTACATCTGATGTAATATCTAAATAAAGTAAAATGTCTTTTTATTACATTCTGTTATTTCTAATGCCACCTGTCTGACGTACTCAGATCGAGGCCCACGAAATTCATCGTGCCAAGAGGCTAGAAGTATGCCTGTCGTTGGCCTTGGCCACCATACAGGTTACAGTACGAATTGGCTTACCGAAATTCCCCGAAGGGACGATAGATGGCGACACCACCGATTTCCACCTCCACAATTTATGTAAGGAACTGAAGGGGAGGGAAATGTTCTCCAGTCCCCTGCACTCGTGATTCGGCCCACAAGACTGTCGGACCCACCGATTTAACGAGCACGTACTCCGTGTGTACTCGGAGGTTATTTGGTGGCATCGGGCACCGAACCCAGGCCCTCCGGTCTGGAGTCCAATGCTCTAATCACTAGGCTACCCCCGGCCACATTCTGATTTTGCTTATAGGGTACAATGACATCTCTGGTTACTGTTCGCTTAGCTGAAATGAGCGTAGACAAAGTTTGACAAATAGGGCCCTTTCCAATTTTTTTTTTGGTAGTTTTCAAATTAATATAAAAACTGCAAGCAATAGTACCTTTCCGTTTCACCGATGCAAGTGATATAGTCATTAAAAATGGTACAATCGACGCCAAACGGAATATTTACCACGGCAACCATTTACCACCACATTTTCAAAACAAATTGCGGTCTTTCCTTAGAATTAACATCCTTTTCTCAATACATAAAAAATAAATAAAAAACCAATGAGAAATAATATTTATAACATTTTTGGGTACTTATGTATTACCGTGGTGTTCAAGATAACTCTCCAAGTTGGCAAACCCCAATTTTGCATGCGTCGTACGCGTTGAATTGGCAACTACGTGTTTCGTTTTATATAATGTCGCCAATACGGTGTGATAAATCCGTAAGTACTACGTCTTTTCATTTGGCAATTTGGTCGACAGCGTGATGCGTAAATACCAATAATTACAATATTGATGTACTTTACATACCGGTACTTACGTACTATGGCAACAATGCCAACATTCAAGATAACTCGCCAAGTTCGCAACCCCGGTTTCATATGTGCAGTACGCTCTGAATTGGTAACCATGTGCTTTGTTTCATATAATGTCGCTAATATGGTTGTGATAATACGTAAGTATCTACATTCTCCCTTCCCCCTTAATTTTTCCTGTAGTTTTTGTCGATCTCAATTTTCTTCCATGGGGCAGCATCTGTGAATTTAAAATGTCAAAACTTAAACACTAATTTTAAAAAAAATTATATAGCCTCTTTTAATTATACTTATCTCAACGTTTGTGGAATATGTAATATCTTTTTGATGAATTTATCTCACACATATTCGTATGGGATTTAAATTGTCATAGAGTGGAAAATTTTGGTTTGGGAAGATTTGAATGAAATGTATTGGAAAACTCTTGTGTATTATTATAATGTCGACTAATTTCGTCATATTAAAAAATGCCGCCAAACGCCACGACACATAGCCAATAGTGGAAGTCGCTCCCCCGCATATTTGAACATAATAATAACAATTACAGCATGTGACGACATTTTTTTGAATTGCAGAAGTCTTTTGATTTAGATGATAGGTTTTTGGCTCATGATATAGAATACGTAAGTACCGATAAATTAATTTTTCTAGCAACCTTGTTAAGTTTTAAAACATTTTAAGAGATAATTTAAGATATTATTTTAATCATCAACCTCTTTAAGAAATAGTAGGTACTATTTTGATACTGAACTACAACACATTATTCCTTTTCATAATTGTAAGTTCTCGCCATACTAGAATAACTTTACTACTGGCCTCCAAATACATTTTTTGTCCCGGTCAGTCCAATATCAAATTATCTACAAATCACCAACTGAAAACGGTATTAAAGGACCGATTTTCCACTATTGTCTGCTTATCATGGCATTTGACGTCGTATTTTGTTGAACTAGTCGACACAGTGTAATAAGTAGGCACCAAGAATAGTAACGTTTTTTGAAGATCTTTCATGTCTTTTTTAAAAAAAATTGTATGGAATGGAATTTATATTTTAAATTTCCTTTAATTACGAATCTACAAGAGAACTAAAAGCCCCTGTTTTTCATTGTTCTAAACTAAATCCCATAACTATATAAATATGATTTTTTTATCGGTATAAATTTTGCTTCTAGTGCTAGAATACATCTTTTTTTATTAATGTAGAAAGAACAAACTTCGTGCATCATTGCGAACCCTTTTATGACTAATTGCAATTTATCAGATGTGGAATTAACAGGGGTCGCCAACCGATGGCGCGAGTCTCTAAATTCTCAATGGCACTTTGACTTCCTCTACAAATTTGTCAATATTTGAGTGGATGGAAGTTGATAAATTTGTAATGGGTCTTATTTGACAAGCATCAAAATTATGGACATTTACGGAATTACAAAAAAAATCTAAAATATAACTCCAAAGACATATTTGCAGGTATTTTGTAAATTATTAAATCTCATTTCTGGAGAAATTTAATTATTTGTAGAGAGAAAAATGCATGGACTCCGTCTTCCACTTTTGGTTGTACACATCTATGTAAAAAGTTTCTCTCTTCACATGAAAAATATTGAGTTCACAAAGAAATTGTTTAATAACTGGACACTCAGAATCGCGCGTGTCAAATTATAAAAGGCACAAATTATTCCCCTGATTTTGTAATATGAAAATAGAGAGGTGTAAGTATTATGTTTGCATTAAAGTCTCTTATTATCTTTTTATTTAACAATGATGAAGAAAAATACTTATATTTTATGTTGTCTATTTATTTTAATAAATATTTTTTAAAAAATACTAAATGTTTGTACCATTTTAATTTTTTTTGTTTTTTGTTTTTGGTGAAGAAATAAATGTATTTTATGTTCAGAAATGTTTTTAAATGATACAAAAATAATACATATTGCAAAACTTTAAATATCTTTTCTCTAACTCTTCATGCATTATTGAGGGAATCGAAAAATGTTTCCAACATATCCTACTGTGTGGCACGATTAATCATATTGGTTGATTGGTTTGGCATACCAGATCTAAAAGGTTGTCGAGTCCTAGGCTAGAGGCTGCTTAATTGTCGCCAAATCCGCTTCATTTTCCACCATGCTTTATAATATACTCTCTGTAGAAGTAATTAAGTTGAGCCCTCCCCCCTCCAGGTTAAAGGGTAGTATTGGGGGGGGGGGGCACTTGTCACAGTCCTTTTTTTGGCGACGAAACGCGGTTGCCAAGGTACATTTTTCGGAATTATTTATTATTTATTGTAGAAGGAATTCGATATCTCACCATAACATTTAGAATAAAATCGCCAAATCCGAAGAAAAATCGCTAAATCCGATGCCCCCCCCCCCCCGCCTATACTACACTTGAGCCAATTGGGGATCATTATTTTTCAAGATTAGTAGGAGTTCGGGTACATTACTCTTAAAAATTCTGTGTTCACCAGTGTGAAAAAAAATATTTTAAGAACAGATTTTTTTATTTAACACAGAAATTTTGCTTTATCATCATATGCATCAGTATATTTACATTGTACCTTTACCAACTTTAGCCCCAGGATCAGTTCCTTGGCCCATCTTTGGTGGTGCTGAGGCTCCTAGCTTTTCCATGAGTTCCTTAGGGTCTTTATCCTTTGCTTTTCCCAAAGATGACACTAACTCTTTCGTTTTCGTGAAGTCTGCTTCTTTCTCGTCCTTTACAGCTTCAGAAAAAGCAGTTTGTACGTCAGTATCGGTTATTCCTGTTTCTGGACCGATGACACCTGCTTGTTTGAACCATTGTTTAATATTTTCAAAAGTGAGCTTACCGTCTTTTCCACCTGAAGTTGTGCAAATGAGATCGAAAGCTTCTTGGAAGTTTTTATCAGCCATATCGTAAGAAAAATTATCTTCTTTTAAGACCGCAGTTGAATAAATCTCCGATCTATTTAATTTTTTAGGTTTTTTTAATTTGATTAACTTTGCTTTTCAGGTAAAATCTAGCAAACTAAATTTCGAATAGCAATTGCTGATGGTTGTAATGGATACAAACAAATATTTTAAATATTAATCTCGTGCTACTAGTTCACGTTTCTGTTTTAGATGTCTCGAGAATGTGCTAGTTTCACATTTATTTTTTTATATTTTACTACATATAATATTCCCCTCTGGGATTTAAAAAAAATTACTTTCGTCACTTGCACCCTTAGCTTAAATTACATAAGCCAATTTTCGAAATTGTTTAGTGCTTGTTGGAATTAAACTTTTATTTTTTTAAAAAAAAACACCCTTCGATTATTTTTACGTTTCCAGAAATACATGTTTAATCCTGTTACAATTATTTGCTAACAGTGGGCATAAAATTTCATTTTATCCTATTATATTTTAGTAATTGAATACGTGCAAACCAGTTAAAATAAGGATATCAACGGAAATATAACATTAACCAAGATAATGCGTGGATAATAAATAGCCTTTATTGCTCTAAACCCCTAATAAAGATATTAACTGTAAGATAATGCGTTTTTCTACTTAAATTACCAATTATATATTACACCATCCAATTTTTTCCTGTGTGAAGTGTGTTTATAGATCTTCAATATTGATTTTAAATTGGAATACGTATTATACCATATACCAATTTTGAAAAAAGAAAATACATCACTAGTTCAAAATTATCTCCTTATGCTGTCATCGTCATTACTGGGTGACAGATTTCTTTATTGGCTGTTTTTCGTGGCATTTGGCGTCGTCTTTTGATTCGACGAAATTGGTTGATGATATAATACATAAGTATTTAGATAGGTAATTTCATGATGCCTCTTTTTGCCGGCTCAAGGAGTAACTTAAATAACCCAAAACCCTTCTTATTTTCCCCATGTTCTAATCAATGAGAATGACATCTGAGCTGGCATTCCAACTCACATAAAATATTTAGCACTCGTCTCTTCCAAATGATAGTATTTGTTTGAAAATTATTGTTGTTAGTTATTCCAATTAGTGACCGCAAGTTCGAAAATATTCGAAAAATCATAAACGAGATGAAGAGTAGGGATTCCCTTTTGTTATAATGCTAGGTTTAAAACGAGTAATATATATAAAAAAAATTAAGTCAATTACTACTTAGATCAACAAAGAAAAGTTTTATTTTAGTTACTTTTTTATTAAATAGTTACAATCAATATAAATATGTATATACATATGGCAGAATCACAACATTAAGTAAGAATTAATTTTTATTAATTATCATTAAGTGTCGTATTGTCATCCAAAACAATCGTGTATATAAAATTTCAGTTCCACTGAAGTGTTTTAAAACGTGAGAAAAAAAACCTTTTAACTTTTTAACACAAGTCGCCAAAATGATCGCTCAGTTGCCAAAAATGATGCCAACGTGTGGCTGTGTATTTGTAATTCTTTAAATAATTAGTTTTAATCAATTAATTTTTATTAATTATAATTAAATTATTGTATTGCCATCCAAAATAATCATGTATATAAAATTTCAGCTCAATGGAGCGCTTTAAAATGTATTTTATTAACGATTGAAAATTCCACCAAGATAAATAAATAAGTATACAGAGAGTGTGAGCTAGTAGTGTGTGTGTGTAGGAATTGAATAAGAAGTAGCCTACATAATATTATATTTCGATAAGTTCTACCTTTTGTTAAAAGTAAGATTCTTAATGTGTAGTTGTTTGTGTGCCTCTATTTCCCTTGATGTTAAGGTTGGTGTTGTTGTTGTTTCTTATCCCAGATGGTGTAGCTTGAGCTACACCATCTCCATCAAACCAAAAATCTTCAAGAAATCCAGAAATAAAAAGGGATTTCTTAAAACCTTGTCAAAAGTAAAACTGAAACAATTCATAATATGATTCGGGGAGGCCTGAGCAGCCTCGCATCTATGACACTCTGGAAAGACTTTCAAGCCCTGTTCAAAAGTAAGTTAAAAATATGATGTTAAGGTAGCTTGCTTTTTATACCATGAGTAAAACGGAGGGTGTCTTCTATAATGATGATTTGAAATGTTTATTTCTAAGTAATTTCAGAGAAAATAAGACTTATTTTTGAACTCTATAGGTAAGATGCATTTTCCTTGACCAGAGTGTCAGCAAATACAAGATTTTAGAGTCCTATATGAGAGTTGAAAGTAAATTTCATCTTAACCCGCGATCACTCGCGCGGGGTGTTCTGTACACCCCAGCAACAAGAAAATCCTCCCAGGATTCTAAAAGGAAGGCGCAGAACCCCAATTTTTTCTGTAACTGCTCATTTTAGGTTAGTGAACCTTCAGGCCTGATGCAGTCCCTCTTTCTGAAACGATTGGAATGTAATGACCTTCAAAATTTATCTGGGGGCTGAGAACACCCGCGAGAAGTTGAGCATTTGTATACATCTGCTCTGAATGTTTGGAAAATGATTAAAATATTATTTTTCTACTTTCTACTATCATTATCTCATTAATTCTAAAGTATATTTATTACTGGGATATACGTTTTATACTGGTTTATGAAAAAATATAAAATTAAGTGTTTTAAAATGAAAATTTTGTATGTTTAGTTTAAATTAATGTTAGTCTCATTTGTATGCAATAAATTTAATAATTTTATTTGTATAACACAAAAAACATCTTGCACTTTATAAATATGTATCATAATGACTTAATTTTATTTTCATAATAAATACACGCGTTAAAAGTTTGGGGTGTTCTCTACACCCCGCGAGTAACGACGGTAGCAAAAACAGGCGCGAGTGACCGCGGGTTAAAGAAAGATATTTGAAGATTTCTTAAATAGAACCAGATTTTTTTTTCAAAAACGAATTTCAAATGTGCAGTCTACTATTACGAGTTCAATTATCAACTAACAACATTGTTTTGGCCTTTCTCTATAGAATTTAGATGAAATTATAAAATGTACCCCACGTTTTGGTATGTTTCATTGACAATACCTAAAATATGAGGAAACATTGGAATTAAATTCTCTTCTATTAAATTGGCTACTGTACATAGGTTACTAAGTAAAATGACGTTACAAAAGAATGTACGCTTTAAAAATTTCAGTATAGCAATGTAACATGTAGTAATACTTGAGCATCCTTTATACGCCTAAAGCAAATCTCTGTCTTGAAATTCGTGTAAATATTGAGCCAAAAAAGTATCATGAAAACTAAAAATTTTTTATTTTTATTACAATATTAAGTGATGTTGTAGACTAAGTAGTCATACTACATGTATAAGCATTTCAAGGAAAAAATTATATATATTTTCTTTTTTTGAAAAAAAATCTTATATGTTTGTATAATTGATTAGATTTAATAGCCTCTCACCCTATCTCCCTAATATTAACCTATGATCAAAAGACTCTGAATGGTATGATGAAAGATATAAGATTTAAGATGAAAATAGCCATCAAAACGAAAGAAAAAAATCCTTAAATCCTTTGGCTCTGTCATTTTGTGATGGAGAAAAAATGGTGCGAATTTGCTCGAATATAATTCGTTTTTCTGTATTTGATCTATTCAATGTAATGACAATAATTTGACAAGATGGTATTTCTGAGTAATAATTAAGTATCATTTTGCTATGTATTTCCAAGCAAAATAGTCGTAAATTTTGCCAAGATGTGGGTAATATTATTACTTTATTGTAACCTTGACTTCTTTTTGGAGCGCTACCCCTACTTCTTTCTTTTTTTTTGTTCGAAAATTATATCATTTAGCAATGCTAGTTATAATGTTTAATTAAGTGATCGTTGAATTTGGTTGCGTTAACCCTGCTGATTCCAAGTGATTATTTTAAATTTTTAATCATTTCGAATTCAGACGTTAGCAGTATTATTAAAGTACTTAATATGGTGTGTGTGCTTCGTGTAGCTTTATTTATTTGAACATAAAGTATTTATATTAATTAGAAATTTGGATATCGGAACAACAATTTACGAATATGATTTTTTGCAAAGATGAAAGTTCTGATTTTAAATAATATTGGAGAAAAAAATTATCTTAATTCTAAATGTCGGTCTATTATGCTTTTTAAGAGTGCGGATTTTTGCTTTTGTTTTATTTTATGTTGTTTTTTACTTAAGATTTTAAGGTACTTACGTATGATATCTTCGACGAATTTAGCCAAGTGAAAAGACAACGCCGATTAAAAAAATGTCGCCAAAGGCTATCATCGTCATTATTACGGTGCTCGAAAGTGCACGGAAATGGTTTTCCAATATTGGCTGCATATCATGGCATTTGGAGACGTCTTTGGTTTGATAAAATTTATCAATGGTTAATACATAAATACCGACTTTGCTCATTTTAACCGTTATTAAAAGTGATAAATGTGTAAATAATAGGAAAATTTTCAGAGTAAAATTATAATAATAAACTGAACACCCAAATTTCTTCTTGCAGGTTTTACTCTGTAGATTTGCACCGTCAGGTTTATTAATTTCTGAGATATAATTCTTTTTCATTATCAGTAAAATGCGAATTTACGTTACTTTGCTTGTGTTAAATAATTTAAATAATTTTTAAAGGTTCCTGGTTCGAGATAAAGTTGATATGGAAGTCGGAATTTTTTCACAACATCGCATATTGGACCAATTACGTGTTCGATGCAGTAATCGAATTTGTGTTCTGGTTAACATAAAAAAAAATTCGTTAATTCTCAAATGATTTTATTTTTGCGTTGTAAAAGCCTTGTAACATCAGTTAATGTAATTTCCATATCCTAATAATGTAATTCCCATCTTTTTTCTACTGTATTAACCTGATTCATCAAGAATCAACACTTTTCCCTCTTAATATCCCTTGTTTAAAAGACAAGCTGCTATTTTGGATAAAAAATCATCGTCAAAAGCCTGCCTGGCGAGATTTCAAAATCACGCTAAAAATGAGATATCAAATTAGTTCCAAGTAAAAAATATACTCTAAAAAAAAGAATCCAACTTAAAAGAGCGAGTTACTTCAAATTACATATTAATTTCGTTACTTAGGTATTAGCGTCACCGCAGCAAAATTGGGGACATGGAAATCGCCCCATGATATCAAAACAGCAAAAAGATTCTTACGTGTTTTATTTAAAAAGAATCCAATCAGTCAAGATCAGTCAGTTTACTGCAGTGAAGTTAATACCTAAGTACCTTAATTTCTTTTACTTGATAATAATCTTTACATCTTCTGCAGGTAATCTTGTTGTGTAAAATTTATTGTTCACTTTTTTTCTGCCCCAGCCCCAGCACTTTTCATTTGGCCAGCCTCTCCAAGTTTACTTAAAACTTCCTTTTGGTCCAATTTCTTTACCCTTGTGATACTCCCCACGCAATCCTTCACTTCTGAAAAGGTCATACCTTCTTTGTCTTTTGCTGTTGCTGCGAAAGCTTTCTCTACTTCACCGTCAGTGATTCCAGTGTCCTTGTTGATCAATCCTGTTTGCTTGAACCATTTTTTTAATCCGTCAACAGAAATCTTACCGTCTTTTCCACCTTCCGCTTTGGAAAAGACTTCAAAGGCAGCCTGGAAATTCTTATCTGACGCCATATTGAGGAAGTATAAAAGATTGCTTTAAATCAAAAATTTTAGTCTAATATAAGATATTTAGCAATTATTTAAAATTAATAGATCTAAAAATTTAACTGGTGTTGGAAATTCAAATTTATATCAGCTGTAAAATTTGAATACGTTAATTTTTAAACACACACACCCACAGTAACACTAAAAACTAGATATTTGTTGCCAGCAGAAATATTGAAATAAATAAGAAATAATAATTCAATTAATTAGACTAATCATATTAGTTTTATATAAAAAGGTTTGGGGAAGTATCTTTACTTTTTATATTATGTTTTCACAATTTTATTTCAGGATGTGCATAGAGTATTCGATGTCTCACTTCTGCATGGATATTTAAACCAATTAAAAAATTATACCTGATATAATTTTATTTATTTTTAGTGAGAAAAGTTTTCGTCCCGAAAAAACCACCATAAATTCTTGCACAATTTAAAAACTGTAATTACGTATTCTGTGCCATCGACCAATTTCGCGCCAAATGAAGACATTGCCAATTCACAAAGTTTCACGAAATGCTGTCATCATAATCATTTGTGTGTAACTTTCATTGGAACTATTAGTTGTATATCTTGTCATTTGGCGACGTCTTTTGATTTGATGAAATAGGTCGCTGGTATATTACTAAAGAATTTTAAAAACAAATATTTTCATAACAGCATTGAAAATAATGGAAACTGTGTTAGATAAAAAAAAGAATAACTTTTAAGAATAATTAAATCACCCACAAACTAAAACATGTATGACAAATGTGTCGGTAATTCAGCCCAAATATCTCCGAACAAATCTATGTGGCAAAAATTGGATTAGTACAAATCAAAAACACCTCTAAGTTCTTTAGATAGGGAGGATAAAATCCTAGTTTAGTTCATATCTTATACGTCGAAGGGGAAAAAATGGTGCTAAAAATTGCGTTAACAATTTGTTTTTCTACATTTGCTATCCAATACGAAGACAATAGTTCACTAAATTGACGACAAATGAAGGTGTTTACTAAAATTGCACCTAACTGTTGACGAGATATGAATGCGAGAGAAACATACCATTTCAAATATCGATTTCATTTGGGCTGTCAAACAGAAATAACCTCTGTTATTTATGGGGGCAGAAATAACAGAGGGAAAAAGGTTTAATATAAAATAATCAGGTAGATAATAACTATCATAAACCTCCATATAAAAATAAATGATACTTACGTATTATTCCAACAATCGCCGACGTTCAAGATAACTCGCCAAGTTGGCAATCTTAATTTTTCATGTGTCGTATGTGCTGAATTGGCAATCATGTGCTTCGTTCCATATAATGTCACCAATAGGTTGCGATAATACGTGAGTACAGTAAATTCAAATAATTGGGTACTTGCTTATTATACCCTCAAACATTTTCTCCATATCAAAAGGCATCACCAAATGCTGTCATAGTATGAGCGAACAAGATTATTGTGATCGAAAATGAGTGGGAAAAGTTTTCCACTATTGTCTACGTTTTGCGTCATCTGGCGACATCTTTGGTACTTACGTAAGTGCTAAATAAATGAATAAAACTAAGGATGCCTATATATTAATCTCATTCCATGGATTTATTGCCAAATGTTCAATGCATTATGAGATTGATCACCAAAGATTTTACCAGTTATGGAAACCTAATTGATTCGATGCAAATACGTAAATATTCGTTAAAATTAGCCGATGATGTCTATTGGTATGGAATTAATTTGTAGGTGCCAAATGAAATGCTAAATCATACATTTTAGTGGTCATTTAGACAAAATTTAAAATTATAAAAGTAAGTTTTTCAACGAATTAGGAAAAAGGAATCGAAGATATCTAAAGCTCAAATTTTAACATATAAATTTTTACATGACGTAGTAATGGATCATAGATCACTAATGTGAAATAAATTTTTAATGTATGTTAAGTTAAATTATTCAACTCAAAGATCGAATTGTTCAAAAAAGATTTTACAAAACTTTTGCTTAGGTACACAATTATTATAATTTCTTATAAAATCTAAGCTTAGTCTTTCTTTTTAAAATTTATAGAGTAAATAAAAATAAAATAGGTTGAAAGAGAAATAAAATAACATCTTAATGGAATTCTAAGATACTTAGAATATCTCTGTAAAAACTGTTAAGTGTAAGATCGTAAGAACTAAGGCAATTAATAATATAATCCTAACCTGTTAAAATAAAAGTTTTGCCGCAAATCAGATAATGCGTAGAATGCTAGTAATATTTTAAATGACAAAATATTAGAAACATACCACACATGGAAATGCCCTTCAGTAATTTCAACCGTGGATTTAATTTGAATAATATAGTAAATGTTGGGAAACATGAAGCATATTGTGGCAAACCTTAATATAATCAAATTGCCTCAATATTGAAATATAATTTGAACATACATTATTAAGATAACTTCATAATAACAACTCTGATTTAACACTAATAAATCCTGATTTTTAATACAAACACAGGAAACATAGTAACCTGTGATCTATAATTAGTATAGATAAATAACAGATCACAAATATATTTGATTTGAATTTAACTATAGAGTTCAATACAAATTCAGAATTCCTCCTCTTCGTCTGAAGGAGAAGCAAGGCTGAGGACTTCTTGGATAAGTTAAATGGAATAAAGTACATTGTGCTGAAATAGAAAGCCTAAAACCTTAACGGTATTACGTATTATTGCAACCGTATTAGCGACATTATATGAAACAAAGCACATGGTTACCAATTCAGTGCGTACGTCACATGCCAAGTCAGGGTTACCAACGTAGTTAGTTATCTGAAATGTTGGCATTGTTGCAATAGTACGCAAGTACCATATTGACATTTAAGAAATTTCAAAATAAAAAGTATACAGGAAAAAATTTTATTGAGATTTATATACAGCGTAAGTTTTCTCAAAATTTCCTGTGATAAAAAATCTTGGTGACATTGGCGTACTATCGCAACCACATTGGCGACATTGAATAAAATTGTGCGAATTCTAAAAACAGAATCCACTGATGTACGGAGTACGACACGCAGGAAATCGGGGTTGCTAACTTGGCGAGTTATTAATAGAGTTGGCGATTGCTGCGATAATACGTAAGTACTATTTTACTAAGAATTCAATAAATCCTAGATCCATGTTTTAGTATTTAACTTATTTTAATCCGATCATCTACCCCTTCCCTTCAACAGATTTTGCAGTCTGGTCTCTAGATGTTACGAAAACTCTTCCATTTCGCGATTGCAAATCGAGCGAAATAACTTATTTAGATGACAATCTCCGTCAAAGCTGTAAGATAACAAAGCCACACAATATGGGCAATATCCCAGATGTGATCTTAAATTTACACCTAAGGACAAGCCGAGGGTACGAATAGATGAGGATCGTTCTCTTCGACAATCTCCTAATAAGGAACTAATTTGATATTGGCATGCTACTCAGCTTTGGCGTAATTTTGAAATCGTACAGAATATATCTTGGGCCTCCAATCTAACCGTTATTGCCCTTGCTGCTGGGCAAACTTTTACTACTATTTCGCGGAAAAGCTCGTAGTGTACCGATACCTAAAGAGTACCAACTACCTTAAGTGTAATGTCAATGCATGTGAAAGAGTAAATAGATATATATAAAACAATAAAGCTACAAATGGTACTTACGTATTATCGCAACCTATTGGCGATATTATATGAAACGAAGCACGTGATAGTCAACTAAGCACATACTACACATGCGAAATTGAGAATGCCAACTTGGGGAGATATTTTGAACGTTGGCGATTGTTTCGATAATACAGATAATTTTTAAATAAAGAATTTAACGATATTTTCATTCCGAAACCGTGTGTTTTTGTATATTTTTTAAGAAGAAACGGGAAAAATACAAGTAATGTTCAAATAGAAATGTATAGAGAAAGATGATAGAAAGAATAATATTCTTTATGAAATTTGCGATTAAACTGTTTTAACAAAACATACAATTATATTTTTGGTGTTGTTTCAAATTTCCCAGCATCCGCAAGTGGGCCACCTACTTTTGGTGGACCAGAATTAGCAAGTTTATCCATGAGTTCTTTAGGCTCTATCTCTTTTTTCCTAGCTAAATCCTCGAGACATGCTTGTAATTCTCTAAATTCCATTGTCTTTTTGTCTTCCGAAGCTTTCTTGATAGCCTCATTTGCATCGGCATCTGTAATTCCAGTATCTTTACCAAGAACCCCGGCATGCTTGAACCATTTTAGGATATTTTCAATGGGAAGTTTGCCAGTTTTTGCTCCCGTCACTTGGCAAAAGTTATCAAATGCTGATTGCAGCCCTTTGTCTTCCATGTTTGATGCAATAAAATTTCTTTGTTACCTTTTAAAAAGAAACTGTAATAAGCTTTTGTTAGAAATTCGCTATATTTTCTGTGTAATTTTTATAATAAAAGTCTACCAAAATCTGGGATTGGAAATTGTTGCTGCTGAAACTTTATGCAATGTTAACAAAACTTAAGTTTTTCAAGGAAATGTGTACCCACACTTTTTTTTCACGTGACATATATTACTTTAACCATTTATTATTATAAAACACTTATGAAATCTTCAACTATTGCAAAACAACGTAAGTTATAACCAAGAAACAGAATAAATATGTTGAATATCTCTTATCACTGTTACTTGTTCATATATGTTTTATATTTGAATTTATTTTACAAGAGTCCCCCATGCAATGTAGATATCACGCACATGATTTTATAACTATTTAAAATTTAGTTTTGCAAATTCCATTTTTTTCCATATTGCGCAAATGCAATATAAAAGAGACCTAATGTATGTCAAATGCAGTCATCTGCTTTGAAACCAAAAAAGAGCCATTTTACTATTTTCTTCATAAAATGACATCCAAATAGTGAAGTATAGTTTCTACATAATGAACTTTTTTACTTGTAATTAGATATTTTTCTCCCAATTTTAAAAATATTTCAGGACATTTTAAATTATTCTCTCTTTTAACACATTTTATGTTGATAAATGACCGTGAATTGTTTTTATCAGAGGGGGCCTACTCACCTAAATCAATCAAATTGCCGTAGTCGTAGTTTTTCAAATAAAATTTACTGATTTTATCAGTAATAAAATTTGAAAATGTATGTAATAATGTATGCTTAAAATTACTGGCAATAAAATAATGTATGTTTAAAATTACTTGTAGAATTAAATTTAGAAAAATGTCATTAAAATTTATTAATTTAAACGTAAAATGTTTCTTTAAAGTTGAAAATAAAATGCATTACCGGAGAATGTTTCTTTGTTTTTCTAGCAGATTTCTTATTGATGGGTAAGATATATAAAATAAACAGGTATTAATTTACAAAAAAGTATGAATAATTACTTTTTTTAATACTATATAGTATTTATGAATTTAAAATTTGTTTTATTTGGTTTATTAAATATATTATTAAAGATTAATCTCTATTTAACGAATTTTCCACATAACATTTGTTTGGTATTTGGCAACTTCGTTAAATAGAGGCCTCGACTGTACATCACAGTCATTGTTAACGATTTATGGAAGTGTAAATAAAAGTGGCAGCGAAAACTTGTACCTCATCATTTAGATTTGGTATAAAACTATCAGAAGCTTTTACTTCCGTAAGCACCATCTACCAATGAGTGAGTGAGTGAGTAAATATTAATGTCGCACTGTTCAGCTACTCGAGGGTTTTTGGCGACCCAGCAGCATCTACCTAGGAATAAGAACAAAATACCTTTAAAATATATGAATTTCTATGAAAAAACTCTTAACACTGAATACATTTTTAGTGAAGATCATCCTGAATTTTTTATAAATATCTCCACAAAAAATTGTAAAATCTTATGGCAAAGTTATAACTATTTTTTTTTAAATTAATACAATTTCTGTTTAATCAATAGTTGACTAGTTATGTGTTTTATGAAGAAAAAACATGTAAATTCAAGTACTGAAATATATACTAATAATATATTGCTGAATATGGAATGCTTCAAATACTGAAAGAAGCATTTGGAATAAAATATGGATCACAAAATAATATTAATCAAGAAAAGAACTAGGAGCTAATCCTATTATTAAGTAAAGTTTTTGACAAACAAATTACATAAGAAACTGAAAGACATCGTCTAAGTCTAAACATATTATTTTCTTCTAATAAATATTGTTAGCTAACATTTTTTTTATTACTTTAATTTTATATATTTTCTTACACGGAACTTAACTTTCTTATTCTCTTCTCTTTAACTTTTCTATAGCTATACTAGATTTTATGTTATTACATTGAATTCTTTTGAGAAATATCCAAGCATTTGCAGATAATCAAGAAGATTTAGGGGATGAAATCTAAAAGAAATATTTCCAAGCAGGAAACAAAAACTTGAAACTCATTTATTGATTAGAATCAATCTCCAGTTTCAATAAGGATTACAAAAATACTTTATCGATAAACTAAGCTGAAAAAATAATATTTTAAAGTCAAAGTATTTCTGTAATTTCTATATAAAAAGATAATTTTCTTTCTACAAAAAGTTGTAGGAAAAAAAATTACAATTTCATTTGACGTAAGAAACAACAAAGTGAGAACACAAAAGATACATTACTTATGTTTGAACTTTATTCTGTTCAAAGATTTAAGAAATGTCTTTGCATCAGTTAATTCGGTAGTAACGTCTTACACCTTCAGCTAATTTCATCAAATTTTTTTTCTTCTCTCTAATGGGGCTACGGATTGGCATTTAGCATTGCGGAAATAGTACATTCCCCGTTAGCTGATATCATTTTTAGTGTGGCTCCGTATAGGAGGATATCAATTGTCGCAATGTAATTTTGACGAGCAGTTTCCTCCCCAGAGGGAGGCTCCTGAACTTTGACGATGTGAAATTGTACTGGGATTTAATTTTGCCTAGAGCAGCTAAGCCAAACAGGCACTCTAGGTATCATTAACATGCAGCATAATAATACGACATGGACGATGTCTGTTTCTTGCATCATGAAAATCCACCGGTTTGGGCCTGGGTCGAGCCCGCAAAGTTGGGTATACAAGACCAGTGCCAAACCAGCTACGTCACCCAGCTGGCTCATCAAATCAAATAAGTAACTAAATGCCACTATGACTAGTAAATAGCGAAAAGCAGTTTCTGTACATGCCCAAAAACAATTATAATAACAATTATATCATTTGATGACACTTTTAAATTAACGACATTTATTCATTTGGCGAAATGGAAGAAGAAAGAAAGCTTGACATCTTTGGGAAATGGAATACGAAACATTCCTCCATCCCATATCGAAATGTAGCGAAATTGATCGATGGTATAATATATAAGTAACTTTAATTCTTTCATAAATTAGTGATGTATTGCTGTGTTCAACAGATTGGAAATCTATGCACATATAGGTTAAAATCCTGTTTCTACCCTGAGCCATTCTACAGATTTCTGGGGATAGGACTGCTAATTTAACTGAACCTTATGGTCCTTGAATTGCATAAATTAGTAATTGGAAAAGTGACGTACTCTCTCAGATCTCATTCACATCACTTGACGATTGTTCACATTTACTCATATAAAATTCGTCTACTAATATCCCTCATAAAACGACGTTAATCTAATGCAAAAATGCAATGAAATCCTAAATGTTTAAATTTTTTTTCTTACAACAAAATCCAGCGGATTCAACAGCTAATATGCCTATAATTTAAAAAATTCTTACAAAATATTGAAATTTCATATAAATGAAAAATTTAGTTTTTTATTATCTTTGGCAAGAAATATAGCACTAGGACGTGCTCAGACTATGGTAAATAAATGTACATATAGTTAAAACAATAATAAATGTATTTTTTTAAAATTTTCTTATGGGCTGCGTATTAGTGTTTTACCATTGCAGATCTAGTACATTCCCTGGAAGCTGGTATCTCTTTTTAGTGCGGCACCATATAGGCGGATACCAATCGTTGCAGGTAATTTTGAAGCCCAGTTTTCTCCCTAGAGGGAGGCAACTGAGCTCTGACGATGCGAGCCTATACTAAGATTTAATTTTGTCGAGAGCACCTCGTCCAAACAGACACTCTAGGGATTATTTACATGCCGTATAATTAAACAACATGGCCACTGTCGATTTTCTCTACCGGCTTGGGCCGATGTCGAACCCGCTACTTTGGGTACAGAAGGCCAGCGACAAACTAACCATGCCCCCCAGCTTGCTATATTAAATGTATAGCTTATAAATAACTGGAACGATATACAATTATATTTTTAGAATGTTTGTAGAATATACTGTTATCAAAATATTGATTAAGTTAATGTATGGGCGTATATTATACATAGATAATACTGAGTTTTTTTAAATAAATTTGCTTATAGAGTATTCAATATTTGTGTGAATTTATGAAATGCATATTCTTTTCTTGAAAGGTAATTTAATATGAAGGTTACAGAACATACACATTTATTTTCAGACATAAATATATTCTAAATATTTAAAAGATTTTTAAGGCAATTAAAGTAACTTCGGATGAAATTCTCGTTTTATATTAATGTATCTGAAAAGAATGTTTTGAAATATTAATTTTGCTTGTCTTAATAGTTATATGCTATTGTATTTTACTACAATTAATTATGTAAATTTTTTACAGGTTTTTAATTCAACGGAATTGATTTCTGCAAGAATTTATCGTAATGGCATCAGTGTAAAGGTATGATTTTATTTTATCTTACGAAGCAAAACTTTTATCAACGAGTCTTAATTGAAATTCAATTGAAAATTAATAACTATATTATAGGGATTGTCTTATATAGTGCTCTTTCTATTTTTCTGATTAAGAAGCATTTTGCTATAAAATAATCAATGTTAAAACTAAAAATTAAAGCGAAAATTACTTTGTAATTATCGCCCGGCGACGTCTATTAGTGTGGGAGAAGGAAGATTAGCCATATTCAAAATAACTTCAAATTATTCTCAGCTATGAACAACAGCACAAATTCTACAACCCAAGTTAAGAGATGCACCCAAATACTAAACATCGAAAGTTACAGCAAGGTAGATCAGATACGAGAAGTCTTAGTAAATAGGATCACTTTCGTCCAAGCAATATATCTCTTAATTCCAAGCGACATAATATAATTTAATTAACTAGTTGACAAATCGTCCATCTTTAATATTACACTAATCAGCTACAAAGTATTCACGCCTTACTTCTTTTTTACTCAATCACTGGTATCCGTTAGCAGTCTAACCTCTCTCCCCTTCTAACTTGAAGGTTTAATCTTTATATGCATGTCTTAATTTACATACTCAGATCTTCTTCTTCGGGGTAAGGTTTATAATAGAATAAATTTTACAGGCTCAATATTTCCCAAGAGGATTAGTTGAAAGAACGTGAATTGACAATTCATAACTTCATTACTCTCGAAGAATGGCACAGCTTCTTTTGATAGACCAAGCATTCTAAAAGCAAGTCGCAAATAAGATAGACATTCATTAAATGGGTGGAAACATAAATACACATTTCACAGACAACAATAAATTTATTCAAGCACAAAACATGCTCGCTTATTATTTCACATTACGCAAGAAAGAAAATGTATACGGATAAAAGAAAAGATAAAGGAATATTAAATTTATTTTTAAGAATATTATAAGAGCAAAACAATTATTCTTCGATTCTTAACCTAAAATATGTACATCATGGAAACGACAGTATTTAAAAATAAGTTAAAACTAAATAAATATATTAGTGTATAAGCGCTCTTGTTATAATAACTGTTATAATAATAATACGCTCTTGTTATAATAATAATAATAACCGTAACTGTAACCGCAGCAGAAGCGACCTTTTATCTTCAGAAAAGGCCAGGTGAGGAAAGAAGTGGTCACTTTTGCCCATTATTTTTGTTCACGATATGTGTTGTCTTTGTGTAACTAAACTAAAATTAATAAATAATTGTTACGTTAAAGGAGACATCATTAAAGACAATCCCGAATTTACCACTTTTTGTTTAATCTTTAATATCCAACACTCTACATTAGTAATTACTGATTTGTCCTATATATGTGTAATGGTACTTAAAATAACTACTTCAGAATATTTTTGAAAATAAAAGAAAAATGCTTGCATTATTCAAAATTTTACAAACAACAATATTTCTCGAGTTTTATTAAGTAAGGAAAACATATACATTGGAGTTACGATTAAATGCTGATATGTTTTACGCAGAAATTTCATATTACATTTCACACTAAATGGTAGCTAAAACAAAACAAATGGCGGGAATTTTTTCCTTCTCAATGGTTTTCAGTTTCATACTTCTGTCATCTGTTCTAGATAGAGCATACTACAGTAAAACCTGTTTTTATGCGGCAGATAGGGACCGCATAAAAAAATATTCGAAGTTTTTTCTTAAATTCTTACATATAACAAACAACTTCATCGAAATACTGCAGAAACATTTTTTATGCTGCAGAGAGGGACCGCATAAAAAAAGGCACACTTAGAAAATACGTCAATTATTTACGAAATTTATGAGAAAGTACTTCCATAACAAAATAAATAATCAAATTACACAGGGAAACATTTTAAAAACATTTAGTTTCTCATTGTATACATGGAGAAGTTTTCAAAGTGCACACACATAACTCACTACTACTCATCATAATCCAAAGCACTCATCTTCCTATGATAAATAAGCTCAAAATCGCTTTCGTCACTTGAAGATACAATTTCATTTTTTGGCACCATAAAGTAAGAGATAAGTTTTTAAGATGAAGTTTGGTTGATCACACACACACACACACACACACAATTGTTGTAAATGACACGATAACCAGATATACATATGATCGAAACTCTTTCTGAAATTTCATACTCCTTTCAGAATAGGTATCTATTTTATGAAAATGTTTTCCCATTTGTTGGAAAGCTGTACCCCTGCATATATTATATCCTCTCACAAAGAATCCGGTTTGTCTTGTCCTTCTTCATAATCTATCAAATTTTTGATAATGTCAATGTCATTGAAAGTTTCATCTTTGAGAGACAGCAGCTGAACGGTAGATTGTTTATTATAAATGAACAAAGCATCTTGAAGTGTATATACGTACATTGTGCAATTGCGTAACGTACACCTCCACAATCCCTGCCTCGCAGGGGGGTGCAGGACTCTTGCGGACCCAAGGCTTGACTAACGCCAAGTGCATATTTACACAATTTATAAAACATTAAAGGCAAAATCTTACTTTGTAGGGGGATTATCATTATCCGATACATCACCGGTATATTGATAGAAAAAATTACAGAGGCGCCAAAGTCGTTAAAATTCATATATACCGCATAAAAAAGATCGCACAGAAAACATTGCATAAAAATAAAATCGCATTAAAAAGTACTGCACATAGTAGGTTCTACTGTATTAAGCGTTAACCCTAAACATAATGGATGAATAGTGGTACTATAAAATACCGTTGAAGCATAAAGAGTTAAAAAAGCAATACCATCCCATTCAAACTCCGATTAGACAAAATAGATTTTTAAAAAAGTTATAATACATTTATAGAATGTACTCTAGCAATTTTATTCATAAAGTATTATTTTTATGCAATCAAAGTTTTTTCAAAAAGTAAATTTTTATTGTAATTCAGAATCAAAAACACACTACACATTTGGTGAATTGAGTTAATTTATTTCTTGATATATCCATTTCCCTATATTTTAACATTTGACATTTCAGTTGCATCTTCTTCTTTCCAGGCCAATTAATCAGTTTTATCAAGATTCAGACAAAATATTTAATATTTAAAACCAAATTTTATATGCGTCTTTATTTTTAAAACCACAGTTTTTTTATCGTAAGAATTTTTTTAAAAACTTCGTTGAGAGAGTGAAAAAAGTAATTTTACAAAAGTACATATACTTTCGTTTTGAAATCAATGCTGAAGATAAACTTTGTTTGCCTACGTGTGTGTTATATTCCTTAAATAAAACTTTGGGTAATTCAATATAAGCGATAATGTGTTTGAGTCCTTATTTCATTAAAATCGCATCCTGAAGAATTTATGAAGAAAAGGATGCCTCAAGGAAAGTATTCAAGGGAAATTGAATGAAAAATATTTAATTAGATTTGATTACTTATTAGCTTCCCAATTTGAAGGAACACCTGGCTTTTTGATGACAGACGTCACAGTTTTGAGCCATAGTTACGTGACGAGGACTACTCTTAAGCGTGTACCCCACCCTCTTTTCAAACTTCCTCAGCACGTCAATATGAAAAATTTGATTCGTGACAGATTTAACATGCATCAAGTCCTCTATTCGATTGTTGAGCTATTACATTACAAAAGAAAATATCCAATTTTCATGTGTGTGTGTGTTCTGTTGAAATCCGAGCACTTACAATTTAGAATTCGTGATAAAAGCACAGGTTTTGTTGCTGAACTTTTATGTTTATACTTCGCCACAAAATGGATCACTGAACAAAATAATGTCATCTCAGATTATCTCATCTATATAGACTCTCTTTCCTCCTTGGATTCTCTTAAGTGTTTTTCTTCATCTAACAATATAATCCTCGGGATCCAAAAGCAACTTAAAAACCTAAAAGATAAAAACATCTCAATAGATTTTGCATTTGTTCGCCGACAAAGGGGCGTTCTTGGAAATGAGCGGGCCGATTGGCTTTCAAAGGCTGCAGCCAAGTGCAAAACTGACATATCTGTTAATATTCCTAAATCATTTTACAAGAAGATCACGAAAGAAAGAATGGTGAAGTCTTAGAACCAAGAATATCTCATTTCAAATAAAGGGAGGTTAACAAAGAAATTTTTTCCATCCATTAATAAAGGGTTATCATGCCATCATTTTTATACTAATTACAAAATACCTCAATTTCTCACTGTTCATGGTAACTTTAAAAGCTACTTGAACAAATTTAATTTAGTTCCGTCATCTTCCTGTAATTGTAATATTGATGGTGAGAAAAAGTAGAACATGTGTCAGCGAGAGAAAGATCATAAAACTGGCTTTCAAGGGACTTAATATAAATTGGCCTCCGAATTTTCATCAACTTCTTTCCACCAAAAGTGCTTTTAAAAAGTTCTGTGAACTTGTTGTAAATACACTCTATAACAAAAAAAACGAAGCACAAAGAACGAGTTGTCCAATAATGACAAAAGATGGTGGTTAGAAAGACAATGTACAGAATAGAAAATGAGTAACATTTCAGCAAAATTTAATGATTTATTTAATAGTTACAAATTAACGAGCTCAATAAGGTGTTGACCCACCTCTAGCCTGGATGGAAGCTGCCATACGACGTGGCACAGAGTGATACAGCACCCTGATAATCCTGATGGCCAAATTTGCTCCAATTGTCGGGTCAAGTCATAAACATTCCCTGGTAGATGCAATTTGCCTTCCCATCATATCCCAGATATGCTCGATCGGAGAGAGAACTGGCAATCTGGCTGGCCAAGGAAGTATTTGATAAGCTGTAAGATAGTTCATAGCAACACATTCCGTATGTGGTCTGGCATTATCTTGATGAAAAATAAGGCCAGGGTACTGCGAAAGGAACGGTAGAAAAACAATTCTCAGAATGTCGTCGACCTACCGCTGTGCTGTAAGTGTGCCTCTAATGAAGACCAAAGGGGTCCGGATGTCAAAAGAAATGGCACCCTAGACCATAATTCCTGGTTGATGGCCTGTGTGGTGTGCAATAGTAAAAGCAGGATTGGCACGCTGACCTGGTCGTCTCCAGACATGTCTTCGGTGATCCTCAGGACACAGTTCGGAGCGGAATTTGTCGCTAAACACTATACGTTCCCCGGCAGCAGGATTGCTACCTGATCGAGCCAATCACCACTGTAATCTGGCTCGACAGTGGGTAGTTTTGATTGGTACTTAACGCAGCTGTTGCTACGAGAGTAAATTTAGCTCTATAAGCCGCTTGCGAATGGTCATGGTGGACACTTGTGTGTGGGTCGCACGTCTGATGGTTGATTACGATGAATCAGGTGCTGGGACAGCTGATCTGAAAATCAATCTGTTCTTCGATTAGCTGTGGTCCTAGGTCGACCGCTACTATCATGACGCTGAAATTTACCACTGTCCACCCATTCTTACTAGCATCTTCCAATGGCCGCAACGTTTCGTCCCGTATGACGATTCTCCAATTTGCCCAACCTGCCTCTTTCAATCCAATGATACGACCTCTTTCAAACTCTGGTGGTTGCTCGTAATTAGCTCGAATGCTGCTGCGAGGGATTTTTTCAGTCGTTGAAAGGTATCCTAAATCGCATGGCAACAGAAATTTTGACCATTAGATTGAAAATCGTTTCTTATAGCACCTGCTGAGTGCGCATTTCTGATGGGTTGTAGCTCTCGCTGTTCATTCATTGGACACCAAATCGTAATCATTTGCATGTTCGGTACAAGAGATTTTGCATACGAAATTTCATTACAATCGGGCAACTCCTTCTTGGTGCGTCCTTTTTTTTTTTTTTTTGTTGTTGTTGTTATAGAGTGTATTTGTAATCCTTCATAACCTCAAAAAAAAAAATTTTCTTTCTTTTTTTTGTAATGTTTGATTAATATTTACTGCTGTGAGCCCCAAGTGATAATTTGTGGTGGACGGGGATTTTATAATTGTTTTCAATAAAACAAAAGTTTGAAGCATAAGGCTTAAATGGATTTATAAGTATCAAGGTTGCAAATGAATTATTTCTTTCACACACACACACACACACACAAATACAGCAGCAAAATTTAATCTCTTACTTAAGGCGTAATGGAAAGCTAAAATCATAATTTTTTTGTTAATTTCAGATTTTTATATTTTTAAATTGTATAGATTTTAACCTTTCTAAAAATACCTTACTTTAACCTCTAGGGTAATTTGAAGCCCTTAAAACCTATTTTTAAATAATGGTTGAAACTGGGCCACGCCCATTTGAATTGCGATAAATGTAAATAAAGTACTTTGTTTTTGCTTAAAAGTTGAACGTCTATATAAACCAAAACGTATATTTTATTGTAAATTGAGCCTTTTAGTTTTATTTCCTAGTTGATTAGAAGTCTCACTGTATACATTAAAATCAATTTATCACAAAATGTAAATTTTGATGTTCGATGTACGTTTTCTGTTCACAGGTATGTAAATTTTTTATGATATATTTATAATGAAGGCTAATATATACTAAATGAGCTTTTATAAAAACTCAAAAATTATTTTTTACAAATTTTTTATGTGAAAAATGGGTCAAATTTCGCAATGTTTGATAAAATATTTCATAAATTATTAAAAATTCAAAATTAGCTAAAAGTTATTTCAGTATAAAGAGAAAGGCGTATTTTAAGGTGCATGTGAAAAATTTTAAGCATGTACTTATTACAGATTTTGAGAAAAGGTACATCGAAAACAGCCAATTTAACATTGTCAGTATATATAGAGAGAGAGGTTTCCAACTCCTCTTAAAATATTTTGTAAAGTTTTGATAGTTAACGCGTCACCTTATTTTCGTATTAAAGGTTTCAAAATAGGGACTGCATTTGCAGCAGTGATTTATTAACTTGTCTTTCACTTGCTTCTTTTTGGTACATAATCAAATTGTTCAGACAAGTTTCCTTCCCTGATAGGTGTGCAGGAAAATGTAACTAACCCCAAGATACATTTACGAGTTTGATATTATTGATGATGTTTTTAACCAATAGCTATAAGCTTACTCTCAGAATTCTACATCATTGGATTTATTCACTATTTGGCGATTACAACCTTCTGATTCTATATTTGTTTTCAACCCGGCGTAATCTAGTCATGAGATATGTTGACATGTGTATGATTCATCACCCTGTCAACCGTCTTCCGCAAATCAAAATACCGTCGCCAAATTCTGTGATATAGAGCCGAAAAATGAAAAAGCATTCCTGATCAAAATCAAAAATAAGGTCTTGTTTTCCGTCTAGTATTTTTTGCAAAAAAGAAGGACTTTCACTTTATCAAAGCAGTAATGGAAAAATATTTTCAAATAGACCAGACACACCATCATTTGAATAATGAAGTTGTTAAATATTTCATTTATTTAGCATTTAACTGGATTTTATTATTATATATTTGAATTTAACTACTGAAAGGTAATTTTAATTTACTTATTTCTGCAAATAAACTTTGCCGAAATTTCTACAAAGTCTTCCCCAATTTATTCGTAAATGGGTGATTACGTAAGTACATGAATTTTTGCTGAGGATGTTGGAATAAGAAATACGTCTTTGGTTTTCCTAAAGTTGGCTTTAATTTAGTAATACATTTACTGTACGTGTATGCATATACTAGCCGTTACCTAACCGCTTCACTGAGTATTTCAAGATGTTGTATAAATATATACTATTTACATATTGTTACGAATTTTGTGTAAATAGTGTAAATAATTTGTATTTGAGTGTTTAATGCATTTATATTACTCTATGTTATGTTTATTTCATGTTAAAATTGTACCATTCACAAGCAATGCCGCCCCTTACGTTATAATGGCGATCCAATGAGAACTTGGCGAAATCTTGGCGGTAGAGACAAGTTGGCGACTTTGGCGACCAATTTGGCGTCGTTGGCGACCATTTTGGCGAGTTCGGAACCCTCGGGAATCTTCTAGAAAGTAGTAGATCTCTCCACTAGTGTCACGTTCAATGACACGAGCTGTTATATTTCTGGAAGTTTCTGTCGCGCCTATAATGAGAGGTTGCCGCCGGACGGCGAGGAGTCTGGATTAAATCAGCGAGTAGTGAGGATTGTTTTGACTCGCGATTAGCTCGGCTGTGCTTGTGAATAATCTTTACTTGCGTGTATTTTTAAACACTGTTATTGTGTTTGATTGCTGTTGAAGGTGTGAAGACCTTTGGATATTTACTCTGTGAATATCGCTGCTGAATCCTGTATTTATAAAGGATTGGATTTTTGATAATAAATTGGCATCGCTCTTAAAGAATTGTTTATTTTCTTTGTAACTGTTTTGCATAAAATCCTCGAACCCTCGGATCTACGTAACAATATATATATATTATTGATACCTTGCATTAGAATTCGATTGTATTGAAAAATATATTTATAGCTGTAACTCTTGCCTCTTGATATAAAAAGGACCGAAATTATAATTTCTAATTTCTGTAAATATCTAAAATAGAAGTAGAAAGATTTTTTGCGCTCACTTAACCTAATAATCAAGTGGATTTCTGCCAAAGAAACTTCCATAAAATAAACATGCGTGCTAAAATTTCAAGTCTAAATCTAGTATAGCAAAAACGGAATTCTTATCATCAATGTGCCCCGTAACCCCGTTGAGAGCAATTCAACAAAAGAAACATGCAAACCAAATTTAATTGTTATAGTCCTAGTTTATTATTATAGTCACTGGAATTTTATCTATCAATAGGCTCCAATAACTCCCCCGCTTCAACCTGGAGTTGATTTCCGTAAAATCCATGCTTAGTGGAATTCTATTCAACTAAAGAAACGTGCTCAACAAATTTCAAGTAAGTGGGTTAGATTCAAAAACGAGATATTTTCTATAACTCACCTTAACCCCTCGCACTCCTTTGGGGTTCGTTTTTCACAAAACTGTTTATTAGAGAAACTGTATTCCATGAAAGGAACATGTCTTCTAATTTTCAAGCAGGTGGGTCTAATAGTTGAAAACAGAAAATATTTATCAATTACGCTCCTTAATCCCCCTCAGTGCCCCTTGGGGTTCAATTTTCCCCAAACCTATTTTGTAGCGGATCTCTACTCTATGAACAAAATCTGCTTATCAAATTTCAAAACTGTACGTCTAATAGTTTAAAAATGGAAATAATTTTCTAAAACACCCCTTAAGCCCCCGCAACGCCATTTAGGAAGCGATTTTCACAAAACCCATCTTATAGCGGATCTCTACTCAATGAATGGAATCTACTTACTCAATTTCAAGATTTTGCGTCTAATAGTTTAAAAAAGTGGATAATTACTTATAACGCCCCTTAATTTTCCGCAAAGCCACTTGGGGGTCGATTTTCCCAAAACCCATTTCGTAGTGGAACTCTACTCTAGGAAAGGAATGCTCTTACGAAATTTCAAGACTGTCCGTCAAATAATTTAAAAACGGAAATGACTATTTATAACGCCCCTTAATTCCCCACAACGCCACTTGAGATTCGATTTTCAGAAAACTCTTTTTCTAACGGATCTCTATCCAATGAAAGTATAATCCGCTTACCAAATTTCAATACTGTACTTCCAATAGTTTAAGAATTGAAATAATTATGTAGAACGCCCCTTTGGCCCCCGCAACCACTTGGAAGTCAATTTCTCAAAAATCCAATTTTTAGCAGATCTCTACATCATGAAAGGTATCTGCGTGCCAAATTTCAAGACTGTAAGTCTAATAGTTGAAAAATGGAAATAATTATGTATAACGGCCCTTAGGCCCCCACAGCTCCGCTTGGGATTCAGTTTTCGCAAACCCTATTTTGTAGTGGATCTGTACTCTATGAAAGAAATCCGCTTACCAAATTTCAAGACTGAACGTCTAAAAGTTTAAAAATGGAAATAATTATCTATAACGCCTCTTAAACCCCCGTAACGCCCCTTGGGGCTCAATCCGTTCTTAGCTGATGTCTACTCCATGAAAGGAATCTGCCTACGAAATTTCAAGTCTGTGGGTTTAATAGATCCGGAGATATCGTGATTAGTCAGTGAGTCAGTGATTGAGTCGCTTTTCTCCTTTATATATATATAGATATATAATTTTTTGTGTTGGTGTGCATATCTTATTATGATCATGTTTCCAAATCTTCCCCATTGTATAATTTTAATTACTGAATGTCTCCCCTTGCATGTGAACAATTTTGTATTTTGTTCCGTATTTATTGTACTTACATCCATTCTTGTTTCTTTTCCCGTTTCATTCCCATTTTATGCACTGAACTTCTACTTGAAACTTCTTTCCACTATTGATTGAGTATTTACTTACATTTGGAAGCCTTGTGTTATACTTGCCAGCACACAAGAAGTCTACCTAGTCTCAAAAAACAAAACAAAAAATTTATATCGGTACACTAATGATTTTTCCGCCAAATAGTAGTAATTTTTTGTCAATTTCGATCTACAACATTACAATACGATAACTTTATACTGTCCGCCACTTACCTATTTGACGCGAACTCTCGTTAAAATCAGGTAGCTCACGCACCGAATTCAAATTAGGGTACTTATGTATTATCACAACTATTGGCGACATTATGTGAAACGAAGCACTTGGTTGGCAATTCAGCGCATACGACTCATAGTAAAATTGGGATTGCCAAATTGGCGAGTTATTAATAGAGTTGGCGATTGTTGCGATGATACGTATGTATCCAAATTAGTTCCTTCAATTTTATTAAAATTTTAATATTACGAACTCTTAAATGACAAAATTGGTTCTGTGTGGAAGAAAATTTTACTTTCTCTCATTTTAATTATTAGATAAAATTATATATATATAACACCATTGTGTTCATGTAGTTTTATTTAAATTTAGAAAATATAAAGTTTTACATAAAGCAACTCTCTTTTTACGCGAAGATCTTTTGATTGAGGGGAATTCCCACTTTGTTACTGTAGATTCCCACTTTGTTTATGTGGATTCCCACTTGTTCATGTGGATTCCCACTTTGTTGCTGTGGATTTCCGCTTTGTTGCGGTGGATTCCCACTTTGTGGTGGGGAATTTCCAGTTTTTTCAGGTGGGCCTCCCGTTTTTTCAGGTGGGCCTCCACTTTTTTCGGGTGGGCCCCCACTTTTTTCGGGTGGGCCTCCGCTTTTTCGGGTGGTCCCCCACTTTTTTCGGGTGGGCCTCCACTCTTGTCGGGTGGGCCCCCACTTTCTTGAGGTGAACCAGAAAGTTTCCGCATCAACTGTTGTGGATCTATGCTCTTTTGTATACAGAGATTTCCGATCAACTCTTTTACCTCTGAGTAATCTATTGCTTGCTTTTCTTTTGCCACTTCAGAGAAAGCTTTAGAAACATCGGAATCACTAACTTCTTTCTGATCTCCAAGAATTCCGGCTTGTCTAAACCACTTCTTGACGTTCTCTAAAGAGAGTTTCTTTTCAGTTTCCCCAACCGACTTACAAAAGAGCTCAAATTTAGTTTGAAGACCTTTATCTGATGCCATCTTAAAACTATTCACAGAAATTTGATCACTGATAAGATGTTGCAGTTAAAAAGAACACTTCCTTTTCAAAAAAGTAAATAATTGTACATAAAAGATAGGTCTTAAAAAAATTTAGAATAAACCACTCTTAAATTAAACTTTATAAAATGAAAAGTGACCTGATGAAATAATAGCTGATGAGTAGATCCGATGCCACTTTAAAAATTAAGATGTAATTGCATTTTTTTTTTGTTAATATATTGAAAGTAACATATTACACGATTATTGAAACCCTCAGGAATTTTCAGGAAGGAAAATTGGAATTTTCAATTTTCATTTGAAAAAATGAAAAACATTTATTAATTATGATGTTTTTCGCACCAAAAGCAATCTTTTTTTTAAAAAAATAGTAATTTTTCCGGTAATATTAAATAAGAATTTGTTATTTTTACACAGAAATATTAGATTTTGAATTTGAAAAACAATTCGAGATACTGAAAAAACCCGAAAGATCATTATACCTGGATTAAAGCTCCATTAAGGAAAAATTTCATAACTAATAAATTTAAGACTAGTACAACCTTCTTTATCTAATCATTAATAAGAGGGCATCAAATCAGATTAATTATTATAAATTTGGGCGATGTAAAGTTTCAATAAGCGCGTCATCTTTTTAGAATTTCACCTTATCATCTAATGATGGTTCAAAACTATAAAACTTTTTGGCAATTTAGAGCGCGTTTTTTAATCGAATAGATATCAAACAACAACTTTTCGAAACTATTCGTACCTTGGGAAAGAATTGACTGTGCAGTTCACATTTATGTAAGAGACCGATGAAAATATTTTAAAATTTGGGGAAAAAAAGTTTAGTGAAACATTAGTTTTTTATAATTAATAAAATATGTGTATAAGGATTTAATTATTTATGTTAATTAAAGTTTAAAATTAATCTGTTAAGCGTGTAGTTCTGGTTGGGATATTAATAACCATCGGAATGTAGTTAGAACCTCTCAACTCCAATAAAAAGTTATCGTGCGAGATAATGAGTTTCTGATGCTTATTAATTTTGTTTTGGCATCAGCGACGTGGTTAAGGAAGCCATCATATCGGACAGAAAAAGAGAACAGAAACGTTAATAAACAAAAAAATAAGTAAAGTCAACTGGCAACCATGAAATGGATTACATTTTCGAGCTACGAACATTTAAATAAAGATAACCGTTAACCATAATAAGAGTTGACGAGGATGCAATTTATTATATTTTGTTATTCTGAAATAAATAAGGAGAGAGCACATAAAAATAAATTAAGAGAAATGCCATTTCGTTTGATAAATTCAATGTCTTATCATTATCCAGAATTTCCAGATAGGTTTACAGCAATAAGTAAAAAAAAAAACGAGGTTAACATAATCGTCCGACTGAGTAAACCAAAATTAATAACAAAGGAACAGTTTATTCTCAATACATTTTTGAAGTAAGCTCTTATCATATATACATTGTTTATCCCAATCACATTGCCAACCATATTAGAGCTCTACTATAATCAACGTAATATACATTTAAGAAATATTTAATTAAATTACTTTAATATTCCATGCATATATATATATACTATACATTTGATTACAGGAGTAATCTATATATATATAAATGGATGTTTGCATATATAAAATCGCATCACTCTAACACTGTTCAATCGACCACGAAGAAAGTAAGCATGTATATGCGGTTTTTTTTTTTGTGTAGAAGGTTTTTGTGCTATCCACTTTGATGCAGCTCACCACCAGGTGGCGGTACAGAATATCAACTTCAGCATCGTTCAATCAATTGCCAAGTTGCCAACATGGTCTCCAAGCACAGAGAAATTTGGTTTGAATAGGTTCTCATTTTATGTTAATTCTCTCTATATATAAATGGATGTTTGTATAAGTGAAATCGCTTCAATCGAACACCATTCAACCAATCACTATGAAAATTGGCATGCATATGTATTTTTTTCTGGAGAACGTTTTTGTGCTGTCATCTTTGTTGCAGCTCCCCACCACATAACGCTGCCGTATATCAACTTCTGTATCATTCCATCAATCGCCAAGTTGCCATCGTCACCAAAAACGATGCCAACTCTGCTCTATCACCAGTATTTCGCTATGTTTCCTTTGAATCGCCATTATAATGCAAGGAACGGCGTTGCTTGCGAATTTTACAATTTTAACATGAAATAAATACAACAAAATAATATTAATATTTAACACATCCAGATATGAATCGTTTACATTTTTTAAGCGTTCATTACACAAAATGTGTTCCAATGTGTTACTTTTTGATGAGCAGATATCAGCTTAGGGAGGGCTTTTCAAAAATCGACCCACAAGCGAATTACAGAGGCGTTATAAATAAAAAAAATCCTTTTTACAGAGCTTCAGATTTAAAATTTAAAAAAATATGGGTTTTTCAGCTGATATATGCAAAAGGCTTTTTCTTTTTTGTGTAATTTGCCATTCACGTAAAATTAACTCATTAAAATCTTCTTTATCCTTCAATATGTATTGTTTAATTTCTCAATTTACCCGTGCGAAGATGGGTATGCCAGCTAGTAGATTAATAAATATGTGTGTTGCCATTAAAAAATATTTATATACACTGCTGGCCACCAAATCAACACCAAGAAAGAAAAGAGATAGCACAACAAAATTTTTTTTTAGATAACATGTTGACCAAGTATAAAATGATTAAATGTATAGACTTCGGGAAAGGGGTTCCTGGAATCAGTAGCCATTGGCCTCCATTTTGGAATCCCCGCCCACACCCTCGGCATTGTTTCCAAAGAGACTTTGGATGTTTTTTGGGGGTACAGAATCAAGCACTTCCCCCGTTCCCAAAAGTTGATCTGGTGTGGCAGCTGGGGGTGTTCTGGGTCAATCGTTGACAACCAGGGGCCCTGTTTTCTATCGTAAAAAGACCCGGGAGAGCGGCCAGCCAGGGAAGCAATTCAATCTGGTGTTGACAAAAAATTTATGGAAAATTGTCCCCGGGGGCCCCATTATCCTGTTGAAATATGGCTGTGGTCAGTCCTGAAGGTAAAAGGGAAAGGGCAACTGGCTCCCAAACCCGGAGATGTAGCGCTGCTGTTTAAAATACTAGAATAGTGCGAGGTTCCCAAAACCCCCCATACCAAAATCCCCGGGGCGGACCAGTGTGGCGGTTATAACCAGCTGTTCAGCATTTTCCCCTCCCCGGGTCTCAGATCCCGACTCGAATCCGACCATCGTGGTGTTGCAGACAAATGCGTGACTCGTCGTAAAAAACTTCTTTCCCTTCTGCCACCCACATCCTTCTTTTATCCCCCACCATTGGTGGCGGAGACGTCTGTGGTTCCGCCAGGGGGAGCCAAGCAATGGACGTCTTTTGGACAGACCACCCCGTAAACGGGAACGTGGTCGGCGAACTGAATGGTGGGTTCAGATTCAATGTGCTTGTTATGGTTCGTGATGTGACTGGGCGATCCCTTTACTGCCATGGCCTTTGCCTGTCCTCAAGTGAAGTGGTCCTAAGGTGGATGCGATCGACCACGTTAGTCCGTCGACCCCCCTGCTAAGGTCACATATCCGCATTACAGTTGCTTGGTTTCGTCCAACGCGACTACCGAAAAGATTCAATGTGGATAATCAATGTGGATATGAAAAATAATCCCAAAACTCGGTAGGTCCATCCCCGTCGAACTCGGATCTTGATCAAAAACGATAGCTGTTTTTTTAAAGAGACATAACTGATCGTCTTTTTAAAAAACCCGGAAAACACAATTGCTGAACTTGAAATCGTCGAAATCTAAATTTTCCTTAGGGTTTTGCCAAAAAGCCATTCTAAAATGTCAAAGCACCGGGAATTTTTGGATTTTAAAAAGGGGTTTGGGTATTTTAAAAACGGTTCAACCCTTTTTTAAAACTTACTAAGGGGCTCTATAGAATGGGGGAACGTGCGACCCTTTTTGGGGGAAATACCTGAGGTGCCGTCCGGCGTGCGGGTGTGTGTCTGCGCTAAAAATTTTAATCATTTCACTCCCCCCAAATGTTAAATTTCATGTTATTTCAGTCCTTCAGGGTGTTCATTTGGTCCCGCGTTATATCAAGTATCATAACGTCAATAAAGAACGATAACGTTTTAGGTATTTCTAATCTCAACCATCGGCGACATTATTGAAAGAAAAAGGCTGTCAACCGCGCAAACATTGAAATCGGGTTGCCAAACATGGCGAGTTAGAGTTGGCAAGTTTTAATTCGTAAACCCCTTTCAAATAATTTGGTGATTTTTTGCAATTTTTAAAAAAAACGAAACATTTGAAGAAAATAAAGAAAAATGCTATCTCAAATATAACTGGAAGAACAAAGGAAACTGTTTTAAAAACGTGTATTCTAATTTATTCTTTAAACCTGAAACTTCGAATCTTAATATTAACCACAAATTAATATATTTTATTTGCCGAATTATCATTCAAATAAACTGCTGCCTCTCACCACACACATTTGTATTGTCGATGTAAAGTAAACAGATTGGCAAGTTGAACGACAATTTTTGATTTTGCAACCCCTTAACTATTTCATATTTTAAAAAAATCAGTAAAGAAAGAGTGTGTGTATGACCACTCGATGGAAGTGATAACTTCAAATTTTGTAATGTTATTTCAGGGATTAGAGTTTGGTGAATAAAAAATAAGGGGATATTAGTATTGTCACAAAAATTACTTATTCATATGTCTATACTCATAAAGTAATATTTTTTTGCGAAATATACAATCATATTTTTGAATTAATTGCATTCTAAGAAGGAAACAATAGGTTGATAGTAGCTGTGAAATAAGTTATAAATACTTTAGATTCAAAGTTAAACATCTAGATTTAAACATATAAGAAAACTTCGTCAAGCATTGTTCCGTACTTTGTATTTGGATCATTTGACATAGTTAAATTGAATTTTGATTTTAACAAAATCTACTAAAAGCTTTGATTTTTCTTTTGAAAAACTGACTTTATAATCCCCACTTAAAATAATGGGCAATTTGTTCAGAAGAGTTGATCCGGCTTCAGTGTAGGCAACTAAATTTTTGTGAATGAATTCTATAATTTTCTCTATACTTTGAATTGGTGAAATATATAAATAGTAACCATTAGCATTATTTGTCCATTTTCTGCTTAACATTTTGCCACACATATTTCTCCGATACATTACTTATTAAACCCAAATGATTCAGTAGTATTTGATGGTACATCCATTTCTGAAGTGACATAATTTGTCATATCTCTCTTATTTTATACATAGCACTAGCTCTGTGATTGGGTCTTTGGAATTTAGCAATACAACGAAAATTTGAAACATCTATATTTTCCTCATTTTTCATCCAAGTTTCTGTTAAAAGTAATATAGTTACATGTTGCATAACACTGACATCGAGATCCAAAGCATGTGCATGTAAATTTTGACTATTCAAAAAATATATTGATATTACCTTTTTTGTG
>BMAV01000160.1:60799-85879 GCA_019973955.1 Trichonephila inaurata madagascariensis | reverse complement strand
CTTCTCCCGCTAAGTCAAAGTCGAGTAACTTTTCTAATTCTCCAATACAATTCTTTCTTGCAGTTTTACTCGATATTCTATCCATAAAAACTTAATTTATCCGTTAGGATTTGTAACCCTTTTTTGTATGATACGAAGTTTTAATTAGCATATAACTCTTAATTCTCCCTCCGTACGTATAATATACATACAGTTCATTATATATATCAAGTTTTATTAGTTTGACTACATTTTTATATATCACCATTAAATGTTAAAAAATGAACAAACAAATTTTCAGAGTATATAGTAAAAATGTTCATGAAGCATATATTTTTGAGCAAAAATAAATTCAGTTAAAGCAAAATTTCAAAAAACATATATACATTCATTCTCTATTTTATGTGTGTATAGAAATTTATTCATTGTCATATATATTAGAATCCTCTTTCACATGATATTTTGTTTACATATCGCAATGGCGAAACTCCAGCATTATGACAACACATAAATATTTTCTCAACGTGGTAAAGGAGAAGCAGTAAAGGAAATGGAAACAATATCACCGAAAATAATTCGTTCTTTCCTTGAGAAAAAGAAAACAAAAGCTTTTTTTGAAGATCCAAAACCGAGAGTATTATTTTTCTTGAGATTTTGAAACCGGAGAAAACATATTCAAGTTTTTGGAATTTTTCTCTGTACTTATTTCTCCACGTTTATTTTTCTTCCAAATTATTCCGGATACATATTCTAGAATATTCTAGAGCTGAAATTCTTGCGTTAGCCTTCCCTTCACCAACAATCGCTATTTCCTCCTTGAAATTCTTTTTTTACTTAAAAAAAAAATGGCTAAAAATGCGTTCTAATATTGTATGATGCCCATTGATTTTTCTTCAAAAAAACGCAAATCGTTGTAAATAGAAATTGTGAATGCGGAATTCCTTATCATTCTTTTAGTTTCATTCCTTTTGACTTTTTGCATAGTATCGGTTTGTCCCCATAACAATATTTTTCCCACTGCGAGATTTTAACAACAAGCGTAAAACGTGTTATAAAGGAAATGTTTCTCTATCTTGTTTTGAAAATGCTTCAGATGCAAAGAATATGTAGTAATCCATTCAAATTCTGAATATAGCATTTCATTTTAAATCTTTGAGGTATATGTTTCATATGTAATAAAAAATCCCAGTTTATCATACCTTTTTTAGCATATCTTTGTGAATATTTCATAATATTTATTTATTCCACAATGTATAAATAACAATGATCACGGCTTTGGAAGTATCAGCCTTGAAGTTTGGGTATAAACATGGAAATTATATAGCATCCCGAAAGAGTTTAAATTTTAAAATATAATAAATTTTAATTTTAATATTTAATTTTAACACAATTTAACTAGCAATATAGATTAATATTGCTTCTGTAACTTATTCTAAAGTCCGTTTTAAATTTTATGTAATCCAAATTTTAACATATTTTCTAATTTCCTAACTTTTTTTGTTTCCGGACAAATTAGAATCCGAAGAGGTAATATATTTCAAACGTTAGAATTTGGCTGACAAAGATACACACGCATGAAGAATTTCCGAAAAATATTCAGGGCTAATTTGGTGGGAAAAAGTGGACATTATTACCTTCTGTCTCATTTTTACGACATTCGAATTCTAAAATCCGTAGAATTTATATACGTATGAAGAGAAAGCAATGAAAGATCTTCTGAACTCATCTTTAAATGTTGTCATTTTAAATGCTCTGTCATCTTTATAATTATTAAGCTCAAACAGGTAAAGAAATGGTTTTCTTCTATTGGCAGCATATGGCATTTGGCTACCTCTTTTAATCTAGAAAAATTTGTCGACCGCTTTATACGAAAGTACCTTTTCTGGTAATCATGTTTGCTATTATTTGGAAAAAGAAAATAAAATGCCTTAAAATCGGAATCGTGAAAATCTGTTTGAGTCATTGAGTCATCAACGGAGACCAGTTTCACATGTTCCAAAAATAGTAACTAAAATTTAATTACCGTAAAATCCGGCTTACACCGCGCACTTTTAACACAAAAAATAAGACCGAAATTTGAAGGTGCGCGTTATACGCCTTGTATAAAAATGATAGCTTCAAAAATAAATAAAAAGAAGAGATGTGCATAAAAATAATTTAGACTTATACAATGATCGGAATACTGTTTATTTAAAAGAAATGTCATACATTATGAACTTAAAGGGTTATTTTCAAGAAATATATACTGTTTTTTTCAAAATCCTTGGATAATACCTCGAACAAATGGCTTTAAAACATAATAGCATTGGCTAACGTACATTGCAGGTTTTTTGTAAAAAAGGGGGTGCACGTTATAGGGCGAATATACCTCAAAATTAAAAATTGCAGCTTGAAAGTATAGGGGCGCGTTATACGCCGGAATTTATGGTATAATCAGTCACTTGCTTTAAACAAACAAAAGGCAAATTCTTATTTTTATTTACCTTCCTTGTAGAAGGGGAAAAAATGGCACTCACTCGCGACACGCACTTCAGAAAATAATAATAAAATAATGGTACTTATATATTATACAGTCGACCAATACGTCAAACGAAAAGACGTCGCTAAATGCCACGATATCAGCCAATAATGAAAACCTAATCCCATGCTTAAGCAAAGACAATATTTATGCTCGTGCATATGAAAACAGCATTTGGCGACATCTTTGGATTTGGCGATGTTTTTTTTTTTATTTCCAAAATTGATCACGGATATACTTATGTACCGAATATATCGAAAAAAGATCCCGTCACTAGGAATATGGCATTGCAATTTTGACTCAAGTGTAGAATCGCCCACTTTATGGCTGAATCTTTATATATATGACAGGCCTGCTGGTAAAATGAGGAAGGCATCCTTCTATATAATAACTTCTTTGCTTCGCTTCAATCACATAAAATCCAACATGGCGGCCCTTTGGCGCGCAACCGAGTAGAACATTAACAATCAATTCGACCAGGTGTCACCAGCTAAGCCTTTTCGAGTATGCGTTCTTCTTCGTCAGCGCTCGCTCCACCTTTAAATAGGCTTATTTACCCACAAATCCTTACGCGATGATGAAGAGTTAGCTCTATTTTTATTTATTACTTACTTAATTTTGAACATAAACTATTTAAAAATCATATATATATATATATATATATATATATATATTATTTTATTTATTTATTTATTTATTTTTGAATTTTTCCCGATAAGCTCGCCAGTCATGGAAACCGAGCCGATTTCGGAGCTGTGCAGATCTTGAGTTACATCTTCTACAGCGGTTGCAACTCCGGAGGCGAAAGCGTGCCAAGTTGGCGATTTTTTCAAATCGTGCTAAGCAATGGGCGATTCTGCCGGTTAATTCCCAGTGAACGGTACGCTCCTTGTCCCTCCTTGTTTGGGATAGAGCCCAAAAAATAATGTCAAATTCGAAAATTCATCATATGATTATGTTTAAAAAAATAATGACTATGTATTTGTGAATAACATTTTTATAGCAATTTTACTGATTTAATCTCTAGATTTTGTACATTTATATTGTGAGCGGTGTTGCAGTCCCTCCGATTATCTGATTTCTAGTTTTCATTTTTTTTATCTTTTTTATTCTCCTCAGCTGCCTCTGTAAGCCTTTTCATAAAGTCTGAAGCCTCCTGTTTTTTTTCTTCGGCAAGGGATTCTACGAACGGTTTGAATTCCCTAAAGTCCATGCCTGTTTTTTCTTTGCACTTCTTCTCAAAAAGTGATTGAAAATCAGATACCGTCATACCTAAATGCGATCCAATTATGTTGGCATCTTCCAACCATCTTTGTGCGTCTTGCTGCAAAAGTTTGCCTTTTTGTCCTGCGATTTCTGTAACTTCATTAAAGACCGATTCTATATCTTTATTCTTAGATTCGTCTTGGCTCTGACCGGAGGACATATTTTGTTATAATTGTATTTTTAAGCTGCTTAGTCTTTAGATCAAATAAGGAGAATCTAAATTTTAAAACAAATACTTGTTTAACACTAATGCCTTCATGCAAAGAGAAATATGGCAATATTTTTCCATTGCCAATTTATTAATTTTAATTATTTGAAGACTGCTAATTTTTTTTACATTTTAGATAAAAACAATATTTAAAATACAATTTAGAAATAAAAATTTTGAAAATTTTTACTCAATATTTATTTATGGCCGTTGAAAATCGATAATCTAATATGAGTGTAATATTTTAAGCAAATTATGTTATTTGACTTCTTGCTTTTGTTAGTTTTGCTTTTTAAGTGAAATAAGCGTATAAGCTTAGATATTTCATCATTCTGTGTATGTATGGTGTAAAGCTGCATTCACACGAAGGCTGTTAGCGTCGAACGTTGAGCGTCTAGCCAATCAAAGACTTCATCTCGCCCGAGATGTAGTCTTTGATTGGCTAGACGCTCAGCGCTCGACGCTGACAGCCTTGATGTGAATTTAGCTTAATGATTCTCAATTACTTCCTAAACAACTTCTCAACGCTTCTCAACAACCAACACAATTAATCTCGCTTCTCACTACAATCAAACAAAATACAGTCCGTCGTGTTAAAACTCTTCCAAGAAACTCAATTCTTGGTACAGAAGACCACGCGCTGTGCGTCGGTCTACACAATAAAGAAACTCAATTTCCTTCACACTAAATTCTGAGTCAAACGCTTCGCGCTTCCAAAACAAGCGACTCTGCTGACCCCTCCCCGTCTTGCTGGAGGGTCAATCACCTTCTTCCTAAAAAAACAGTAACCTCTCAGACATCGTAGCGCGATAGCTATGCACGGGCATAAAATAGAGAAAATAGATATAGGAAAACGCAACACGGAAAGAAATGGAGCAAAAAACAGTTGTATGGGAACTTTCATTCTTTTGGAATGGTATAAAGAACAAGAAATGATGCTTCAAGATAACATTTTGATTACATGTAAATGACAAAAACTGATAATTTGAAAATTATACAGGATTTTTTATATGGTGTGTGATCCCCCAAAAATCCTAAAGCTGTCTTACACCTGTTTTGGATGGATGCAATGAGGTTATCGATGAGATTTCGGGGAATACTATTCCACTTTTGACGAAGTCTTGAACAGTAACAACAGCCTTTAGCCTCACAGCAACGCATTGTCTGACTGTGTATGTAGCAATCTCGATCGGATTAAGATCAAGAGAAAATGCCTGACATTTCATACTCTGTATTGTTTCAGTTTTAAAAAAAATTCCCCATAGGACGAACTGTGGAAGATCCGACATTATTTTGCATTAAAATAAAGGAATCATCAATGTCTGCAGGGTAAAACACGATATGAGGTGGTCTCGGAATTTTGTCTAGTTACCTCTGAAATTGCAATTCCGACTAATATACAGGTCAGCACATTCATCTATGCTGATTTCAGCCCATACCATCAAACCTTTTTGTATGTAAAGTTATCTTTTCTGAATAAATATAGGGTTATTTCGAGTGCCCTTTTCTCTCCATACCAAAATACGTTGGTGTCTCACTCTAAACTGCATTGGGACTCATCTGTAAACAGCACTTGACTCCAATCACTTTGCATCCAATTTCAATGTTCTGCAGTCCACTCTCTTCGGGCCGTACGGTGTCTTGCTGTGAACGGAATACTCACCATTAGTCTACGTGCACACAGACCATCCGCGTTAAATTTATTTCCGATTGTTTAGATTGCGACCCTTCATCCTGTAACTAAATGAAACTGCCTTTAAATCTGCGCCGCATTGACTGTTCTTCTCGACGATCTGTAATAAGATAAATCGGTCATTATTTGCTGTGGTAACACGTGAACGACTTTGTCCTGGCCAACGTTGTAAATGACACGCTTCTTAGGATCGATTCCACAGTCTTGAAATGACACTTTTTGCCACTCCAACGGCGTCCGCTTCAGTTCTTTGTGTTTTCCCGGATTAAAGTCTCCCGATAATACGCTACGCTATGGATTCCAGTATATCACGTTGTCGTGACATTTTCCAGTCTTCTTTTCAGTCTCCTTTTCTCAAAACAACAGCTGGATGTTTGTATTTCCTAACTGAGACAACGAAAAACAACAGCTTAAACGAAATCATGATTTCTGCACTTATACCCTTTGGGGGAGGGCGAGGATTGACGTAATGAATGTTGGTTTTAATATAGAGTTTTCTACTTCTATTTCTTTCTTGCTTGGCTTCGCTGTGCTCAACGGCATGTGGAGGGTCTTAAAGTTTACCCTCCTTGTCCGAATTGCAATGTGACTCAAGCCGCTCCTGCCCACATCTTGGCTTGTGATGCGAGTCCTCATTGACCTAAGAGTTTATTTTAAAATAAACTTGGTTCGGTATATGCTATTCGCATCATGGCCAATGCTAATAAACACAAAACTCAATTAAATAAACCATTTCCTTAAGATGCAATTAAATTTATTGCTACACATTTAAAATTTACGTTTACAAAAAAGTATAGAATAAATGAGAGACAACTTAGCTTTGAGAGGACGATCATGATCTAGATGGATTGAAGTCCCCGGGTGTGTGGGGGGAGGCGAGCACTTTACGCTTTCCTTCGTCTGCTTATTAGAATGATTAGAGAGAGAGCGTCCTGAAATTTGGGCGCGTTCCATTATATAGTGAACCCAATCACTTCCAAATCCTTGAGCTGGACTTTTTACTGTCCTTTGAATTAAGTCTCTAATTGGACAATCCCAATCGCGCAAGGCTACATTCCACAAGATTAACGCGTTCGTTAACCTCAAAAAGGGACGAGCGAAATTTAGAAGCACCCCACCAAAGGAATGTTTCCACATACGGTCAAGAGGGACTTGTATAGATATTACTAGAAAATAAAGGACCACCAGCCTCCCATCACTTGTAAAGGTTGCCATAGCCAGCTACTCTCGAATCCTGCTATAGTTCTTCCTTAATTAAAAACGCAAGAGTTCATGGACTTGATCTAGATATTTCTGTTGATCGAGTGGGATAAGAAACAACACAATAACTTCTATTCCCTGCTACATTATGCATTTTTTGTTTCAAGTTAGATATTAAAATTAGTATTTGTGTAATTTCTTTAAGTCCGTGTGCTCTCCTAATTTTTTGAGCAGTAAATAATTAGCTTTTTCTGTGAACTAAGTGATCTAAACTTCCTCTTATTTCCATCGTTCATGTTTTAAGATCTTCTAGTTACCTGCTTAGCCTCGAAATGGAAAATGTTAAAAAGATACCACACAACTCAACTTTAGATCAAATCATTTACAATTTCCACTATTGTTTTTCAAATCATTCGACGGTACAATACATAAGTAACAATGACTTTTAGTAGTAAAAATATTCAGCAATTCATATTGAATATAATGAGTTTTAGTAATTTCCATTGCGTCGGCGCAGGCATTAAAGTCGCCAAACATTATACAACATATGCCAAATGGAATATTTTGAATTGAACAAAATGGAAAAAAATTTAAACGTTAGTAAAATGCTTATCCCTCAAAATTAAAAAAAATTAGTACTAACAGTCATGAACCTTTGTTTTAAGCGTGTATTGTGTGTTATCGCCAATAAATTTTGCTTGATGAGTTTTGCGCCGGCGGAAGGGAAAAGAACCTGAGTATTTTTTTATTATTATTAACATTTTTTTTTATTGATATGTATGAATTGGAGGAAAAGGAGGTTCTATTTCTGGTTTTTACCTCGTCTTCAGATGGTTTCTCAGAATTACCAGGCCGACTACCATGGCAATGAATGTCATATACAAAACTGAGCATTAATTTTTCAAGCTAAAAGAACGCTGTAAACTAAATAAAACTACTATTTTATAATTTCCAGAAAAGAATTGAAAACAAATGCTGACAACACTATATATATACACATTCTATAATTAATAATTAAGTCTTATGTTGTTGTTGTTTTACTTTTAAAGTATCCGACTATACGTTCGGAACCGTGATTTTGCAAAAGCGTATAAATAGATAATATTTATTATATTTAGTGTCACTTAGATAAAATTTTTGTTTTAAGAATAGTATTACAATAAACAATTATTTAAGTACAATATTTTGACAAAAAATGGACATAGAATGACCCATTTTCAAAATATTCTCCAATTGTGAAAAATGCTTCTATTATAATAATATTTTGCTTGTATATAGCTCAGACCTCTGTACAGAGGCTCAACTAGAATGTTTGAAATATATAACTTAGAAGTGGGTTTATCCATGTTTTACGACAACAGAGGGGAGAAATTTTAAGAAAAAAAATGCCGATAACTATTTCAAATGGTTGTAACTCTGAAAATAATGTGAATTTTTCAAAAATCATAGTTGAGCCTCTGTATAGAGTCTGAGCTATATACAGGCAAAATATTATTATAATAGAAGCATTTTTCTCAAAAGGAAAACATTTTGAAAAAAGGTTATTCTAAGTTAATTTTTTGCCGAAATATTGTATTTAAATAATGTTTTTTTTTTTGTTGCCAAAATGTCCTTAAAACAGTTTTATACATATATTCTCTAATCCAAGCGATACTGAATATCATGAAAATTATCCATTTATGCGCCTTTTTAAAATCACGGTTCCGAACGTAGTCGGATACCTTAAATACTTTAAATTTTCAAACTAAATCAATTTATGTTCATCACAATATATTTGGCAACAGTTCCACAAGGACTTTGCTAGCTTTAATCTTATTAATTCTTTATATTATATACCTACACAATATAATGATATTAAGATTGAATAGTATTGAATACTAAATATATACGTAGAAAAAATTAACATACTCTCAGAAGCCTTTGCTCTGAGCTATCATCTTCATCAACTTGAAAAATTTATTGTACGGGTGGAAAACTATTATCAATATTCAAAAATCTTCTGCATTGTAACATGAGAAAAATGCCGCTCATTTATAGATAGACTTTATCATATATCCAGTCTACAATCCATAATATTAATCCAACATATATCATCTCTCTATTTTTAATCCTCACTTATAAAAACATATAATAAATAGACTAAATTTTGAAAATTGTGTTATAAACTTCTAATTTAGATAAACCGCTTTTAATTTAGAAAAAAAGTGCTTCAAACATTAGCTAAATACAATTGTTTTGCTACAAATATATTGAACCTTCCTCCCCCACCCCCGTCAAAAAGGAAATACCTTTTTCCGAATAAAACTTCTTTCTAAAAAGAACTATCTCTAATAAAATAAACTCTTACTATATAAACTCTCTAAGAATAACTTTCCACATTTCTAGTATTTAAAATTTATCTCTTCCCTTCTCTTCATAGTTTTTCTTTAATTTCCGCAATATGACTGTGTGACGGGCTCATTGCGATTTCAACTAATTATCCTCTAGGGTTTCTTTGGGGCCAGAATGGCAATTCTTTCCAACCAACTCGAGAAGTGAAACGTGAATATTCAAATTAAGAATCTTATAACTAGTTTAGCGTACGCGAGGTGGCTATGAGAAGTGAATATACGTGGTCCATGTTTTCCCGGTGCTTAAGTTAAAGTGAGAGGAAATCCCGAATTCAAGATTTAAGCTATCCGTACCTGTGCGATTAAGTTAAAGGTGGATACCATTCCACAAGGACAAAAGCCACATCAGTTAAAATAGAGCGAATTGCTGTTTACCCCAGATATAGCGGGTAATCAAGGTATTAAGAACTGTGTAGTTACTGAAGTTAGAAATAGTCGGTAGAGTTAGATATAATGGTCGGTTACGCGATTATTTGGTAATACGAATAATGTGTCCTTTCACTTCAGATTCACTTGAATTGAATATTAGTACTATTATTGTATATTGTTTAAGTTAAGATCTTAATAAAGAGTGATATTAAGATAAACGATATGGCTGCTTCTTCGTTCCTTCCAACAGATCTAGGTCGCGAGGCTAATGTAGAAGTAGGACACTCCCGAACAGGTGCCTTACAACGGTACTTCAATTTTATATTCATTATTTCTTTGTTCAATTTTGAGATTACGCAGATAAGAAAAACAATTAATGAACAAACAGAATCCTTCCACGAAACAATTAACGTCTCTTCCAATTTAACGTCTATACCATCAAACTTTTTACAAACTCCTTATAATAATCGTTCTGACAATGAATGTGAAAATGTAAAACTTTTAAACGAGACGGCTCAGTGCTTTATTTAAAGTTGAAAGAAATTTTTTTTTATGATTTTCTTCATTTGCACAGATTCCAATTTCCTTCCCTTCCAATAATTTAATTAATCTTTCATCAATTTCCTTCATCTTTGAAAATGTTACTTAACTGATACCTCCCTTATTTAATCATGCAAACCAAATATGGATAATTCATTTCATGTGCGAAATATGTCTCTCAACTTGTATTCATCAAACAACCGACAAAATAAGTTGCAAGTTGCTTCTGTAGTTTTACTTCAAGAGGAAGCAAGATACAACTTTGAGAACCACTCTGAAGTTCAAGAACTTGGCTCAGTATCAAACATACCAAGTAGCTCAAAATTAAACCGGCATTTACATTGAGATAGTAATCAGTCTAAAACCTTAATTAGCACAAAAATAAGCATTCATCCGAACGAAAATTGACTTAAATAAGATTTTTAACCATTACATAAAGGGATAAATTTTTCATAATTTTGTACATTTTTCTTCTTTATTCATTATACTTCATAAATAAAAGATCTTTTTAATTTATTTATAATACATGTTTGAATTTAAAATTGAATTAAAGAAGAGATTCCTACGAAGCTTTCCTCAAAATGGCCAACACAAGTCTCTCAAAAGTTTCGTACAGTATAAATACAGTCGGACCTCTATATAACGAAGTCGCTAAATCCCAGTAAAAAGTTCGTTATAAGGAAAATTCGTTATATAAAGGTTCATCTTTCAATATACTTTATAAACCACATAAAAAAACAAATTTTAAATTCATAAACACTATATACTAAAAAAAGTAATTATTCACATCTTTTTTTAAATTAATGTATGTTTATTTTATATATCTTACCCATCAAAAAAGAAAGAAAGAAAGAAAAACTGCAAGGAAAACAAGAAAAAAGAATGTCGAAGAACTCACTGTATTTTTAAAATTAAGAAAATAATTTTATACTACAATTAATGAATTTTAAGGACATTTTATAATTTAAAGCATACAAGTAATATTAAACATACAGTATTTTATAATTAGAACATGGGGACACGGGACAACTCCACTAAGGGTGAAAGAGGATATCGAAGATGTTTCTAGTGAATTGGGCAATGGAGGTTAAAGGTTACACTTCTTGGATGAAACGTTCAGAACTCTATTGCTCTCGGCGAGTCAGGATCTAATGAAACCAGTTCAAGATTTATGACCACCATAAAATGTGCTAAAGAGAGAATAATTTGAATTTCTTTTTCAAAAGTACTTTAAAGAAAGGGAGAACAAAAATTGAATCACAAAGGAAAAAGTTCGTTTTATGGAAAATGCACTTCGCTATAGAGAGGTTATTTTACGAAGAAAATCGTGAAATTTTCAAGGTTCCAGGAAAAAATTCGCTATGTAGAAAATTCCACAATATAGAGGCTCATTTTTTAGAGGTTTGACTGTAGTTTATTTATTATGAATATGTGCACTTTTTCTTCTCTAATATTTCAAGAGTCATCTAGAGGTAAATGCAAAATAGTCAAGCGTTAGCCAACACAGCTATTTATTTAGTTGGCATGCATTCAAACAAAATTCATTCAAAGATAATTACTTTAAATCATATTTAATAATAACATTTCCCAAACTTCATGATATCTTGGCTCTATTTCCTTTATTCTTATCATTTTCTGATTTAAAAAAAATCCTAATAATTTCAACTATAACTATTATATATTAGAACTTAAATGTTAGTTACTAAACCCATAAAGATTTTAGAAAAAGTTCGGTCGAATTACTTCTTGCCCTCTTTGACCAGATTTTCCCAATGATTTTCTTCACTTATGGAAAAAATGGTACTTACATATTATCGCGAAACAATCGCCAACTCTATTAATAACTCTCCAAGTTACCAACTCCGATTTCCTACGTGTCTTATGCGCTTAAGTGGCATCCATGTGTTTCGTTTCATATAACATCGCCAATAGGTTGCTATAATACTTAAATACCGAAAAAACATTGATTGAATTAGATATTAGTTCTTTCAAGCTTTTTTTTAAATTGATCCTTTTATTGTTAATCAAATCATAGACGTTTGAAGGAAGACTATGATTAACTATTTACGAATAAAATTCAAACATTTTAATTACGTTTTAATAAAATTATTTTCGAAAAATTTATGAATTCCTATTAAAAGCATGGTGAAGCATAGAAGAATTTCATAATCTTATAAAACAATGAAAAAAGCATCCAAAGCGAAAAGGGCCTTAGTTGTTCTCATTTATTTTTGTGGCAAAAAAATTCTAGAAAAAAATAACCGAATATAGCCAATAATAAATACAACATTTGACAATAAAGTTTGGTGAATGAAGTCAGAATGACCGATCTGGTAACACTGGCAAAACCAAAAGCTGCACATGTATAGAGGCAGGTGTGTCCCATGTAAGGAATGTTTTACAAAGTGCTTGTTCAGGGCGTTGGTTCTTAACTGAAAACAGAAAAATTAAAGAAAAGAAGATCAGTTTAAAGTTTTGTTTTAAGCTTGCCAAGACACCGAAAATACTTATGCTGGTACGTGTTCCTAAAGATCAAGCACTTTCCATGAAGTGTGTGTACGAGGGGTTCACCCGTTTTCGAGAAAGCCGGGAAAGTGTTTCAGACGAAACCCGAAGCGGAAAATCGGTGACTTCCGTCAATAAAGAAAACATTGAGAAAGTGAGGGAATTAATCACGAAAGATTGTCGATTAACTGTGTGCATGATAGCTATACCCAGTATTTAAGGATGAAAATAACTTGGGTAATACGTACGGTACGACCCCAATACGCACAACAAGGTTCATGGTTTTTTGTTTACGACAATGCTCGCCTTCACTCAATCAATATCATCAAACAATACTTGGCAAAAACGGGATGTTGCAAAATGAACATCCCCATACTCGGCAGATTTCATTCCTCCAGACTTCTTCCTATTCCCACAACTCAAACACGCTTGAAAGAAAAGAGATTTGACGATATTCCTGACATCCAATGAAATCTGACGAGGCTTTTGAACTCCATCCCAAAAGAAGACTTCTTATAAAGTTTCTATAACACTATAGAGAGAGAGAGAGAGAGAGCAGAGATCTCAGTAGTGTGCATAGATTTGGGAGGTGACTATTTTGAAGGACAGTACTATAATTTTCGCTAATATTTCATCTACGTCAATGTTACAGAACTATTCACCGAACTCTAATGTCAGAAGTTATATATGAACATTTAATGGTTATATTACACAAATATTAAATTTCAAATAAATACTATTCACGCAACAGTTGAAGTAATTTCTGGGAAATTGCTTTCTTTGAATAGATATTTAATTGCACATGTTTTGAACAATACACCTTACTGAAAACAACAATGATGAACGATATACTCGTAGAAGCACAGATTCATTTTTTTGCCTTTCAGAAGTCCAGTTTGAATAAAAAGTATATACTAACATATCAGCGTCACCGCAGGCGCGATTCGAGTTGCGCAAATTTGACGTGATATCATTTTAGTAAAAAAAAACAATACAAACAATTAATATATAAAAATGAAGTAAATTCCTACTTAGATCAACAAAGAAAACTTTATTTTAGCTACTTTTTATTAAATAGTTACAATTAATAAAAATATGTGTATACATATGACAGAATCACAACATTAAGTGGTAATTAATTTTTATTAATTACCATTAAAGTATCGTATTGTCATCCAAAACAATCGTGTATATAAATTTCATTTCAATTGAATACTTTAACACGTGAGAAAAAAACCTTTTCAAGTTTTGACTCAAATTGCCAAAAGGGTCGCTAAGTTGCCAAAAATGATGCCAACGTGGTTGTATTTGTAATTCTTTAAATAATTAGTTTTAATCAATTAAATATTATTATATTATTGTATTGTCATCCAAAATAATCCTGTGTATAAAATTTCAGGTCAATTGAGCGCTTTAAAATGTATTTTATTAACGATTGAAAATTCCACCAAGATAAATAAATAAATATATTGTTACGTAGATCGGAGGGTTCGTGGATTTTATGCAAAACAAACACAAAGAAAATAAACAGTTCTTCAAGAGCGATGCGAATTTATTAACAAAAATTCAATCCTTTAAATACAGGACTCGGCAGCAATATTTACAGAGTAAATCTCCGAAGGTCTTCACACCTTCAACAGCAATCAAACACATTAACCAGTGTTTAAAAATACACGTATGTAAAAGATAATTCACAAGCACAGCCGAGCTAATCGCCAGTCAAAACAATCCTCACTACTCGCTGGTTTAATCCGGACTCCTCGCCGTCCCTGCGAGCATCTTATTTATAGGCGCGACAGAAACTTCCAGAAATATAGCCGCTCGTGACATTAGTGGAGAGATCCACTTCTTTCTAGAAGATTCCAGAGAGTTCCGAACTCGCCAACATGATCGTCAATGACGCCAAAATGGTCGCCAAAGTTGCCAAATTGGCCGCCTTGGTGAAATCTAGGCTCTACCGCCAAGATTTCACCAAGTTCTCATTGAATCACCTTTATAACGTAAAGGGGCGACATTGCTTGTGAATGGTACAATTTTAACATGCAATAAACATAACATAGAGTAATATAAATGTATTAAACACTCAAATACAAATTATTTACACTATTTACACAAAATTCGTAACAATATTAATAAATAAATATAGAGAGATTGTGAGCTAATAGTAGGGATTGAAAAAAGATCCTTTCTCACGTATCTTATTTGAAAAGAAAAAAAATCAGCCAGAATTTGGTGGGAAAATAGCGCGTTTGTTTTGGCGCAAATTTGGATGCGTGGACATAAATACGCGAGGTCTCAAAATTGCAACAACAGCTCGTTTTCCTGTATTAACATCCAATATGATTGCACAAATTCGTGATAAATAAATATTTACCCTAAAATACTAGGATATATCCTAATTAACTTCCACCTAATAAAACTTTTCGATACATATGTATTAACGTAACAGGAGCCAAATTTTGTAACCGAAATGGTATTTATGTATTAACGCCACCGCAGTCAAATTTGCACACAAGAATCACAGCATTTTCCGCCAAAATCTGACTGATTGTTTCTTTTTTAAATAAAACAACTTTTCTTGTTTTGGTACCATGGTGTGATTCGTGTGGCGCAAATTTTGATGTGGTGACTAATACGCAAGCACTACTGATATATTTAGCTAAGTTAATCCATTTATAGGAAATTGTTTATTCGAAACCAATAATCAGCAATGAAAAAAACGTGTGCATATATCATTCATTTATAATAGACTTAAAATACTACATATTAAAATTCAGGAATAATTATCATTTATATCTTCATTGCAGCCATGTATTTTTAACCACTGCCTGATCGTTACTGATGTTGATTTTCAACTGAATTAATAAGGTTATTTATCATTTTAATATGATGCCTTTTATCTCCATTAGCAAGATCTTCGATGCATTTTTTAAAATCATCGAAGTTCATTTCGCTTCTGTCGATACTATTGGAGGATAAAACATTCTCTATTCCAACAGCTGTAACTTTTGTATCTTGGCCAAGTATGAAAGCTTCCATCAACCAATTTTTAAAATCAATTGCAGAAAGACAACCATTTCTTCCTTCTTTTAATTTGACGTACTTATCGAAGGCAGGCTTGAGATCCCTTGGCGTCTCTTTGTTCAAGTGTCCACCCATTGCAAAGTTTGGCTTTGATGATATTTACATCATAATTTCTTACCTGTAAAGCACAAAGTTTGAGGACAGAAAGAGAGATTTCCTTTTTTCAAGTGGTTACAGTTACAGCAATAGGAGTTAAAAATTTAGAATGAATTTTGAATAAATTACATAATTAAAAGCTGATTAATAAGTCACTTTCAATAAAAAAAGATCTTATGTTGCTATTTATTGGTGTCACTTAGATAACTAAATCAAACAACAGTATAATTTTTATTTGCATTATACGTTGTATTTCAGTACCAGTCGCGATGTATTTCTTTTTGTGGAGTTAAAACCAATCATTATTTTAGCGTCAAATATATTCGCCTAATGTCGCCAAACGAAAAATCACGTTTTTCCAGATGGCGACCGAAATAAAAACAAACCGTCCAAACCAATATCTTGCTAAGCGTAAGGTATTACAAATGCTCGAGTGGTTCTCACAACCACGGGCCCTTTCTTATACTACTGAAAGTATTGTGGGGATTCTTTTTCTTCTGGCTACGGCAACACCATTCGAATCCATCAGTCAAGTCATTTCTATCCAAAAAAAGCATATTCCCACCACACCGTGGACATTCATGTCTTGAAGCAAGTCTTCCTACATGCATACATCATTCAATCATTTCTTTCTTCCCTCTTTCATTCAACAGCAGGGAAACTCCTGTTGTAGATTTGCTTTCAGCTTTTTTTTTAATCCAGTGCTTTCAAAGATAAATCTACTGAGTCAAAGGTTAGGCAAAGAAGGAAGAATCACCGAATAATAGGTAAAACATCCATTCCAGCTAAGGTTACCATTTTCTAAGCCTTGGAGCCAAAATTCTAAGAATTTGGTGAAACATTTTTGTTGCCAATCAGGGGGTTCATCTAGCACCCAACCTTTTGTGTATAACTCCCTCATCATTGCATTTTATAATATTATTTTATCGATTATTATTTTCTAATGTCACTTATGTTTTTGTCTTTTGCTACTTAATGAATTAAATGCGATCTTGGTATTATTAACTTTTAATTTGGCTTTTATCCACGCTTTTCAAGCTGCAATTTCGACAAATATGTAATTGCCAAATTGAGCTTAAATTTATTTCACGCAGTGATAACATGAAATATATTCCGTAAAATCCGGCGTATAACGCGCACTTTTAACACAAAAAAATATGATCGAAACTTAAGGGTGCGCGTTATACGCCGGGTATAAAAACGATAGCTTAAAAAATAACAAAAGAAATGAGCATAAAATAAATTTACTTCTACGTGAATAGAAACACTGTTTATTCGAAATAAAGAACTTGCCTTATGAACTAAAAGAGTTGTAGTTCTACAAGCAGTACCAGTTTATCCATTGAGAGCTTGGGGCGGGATCCCAGGAGCCCCCGCTGGATAAGCTGGACTTAACCAGGTTTCCTGGTAATAAATTTCAACTCGACAGTCCAAAAGGGGCCCTTAAATCTTCTGCCCCCAGGGCCCGAAATGAGCTTAAACCAACACTGTCTACGAGTGTACTATTTTTTTCAAAAATCTGGGATAATACCTCAAATAAATGACTTCAAAGCATAAGAGCAATGTATAATAATATTTCAGATTTCTTCGCAAAAAAGAGGGTGCGAGTTATACGGTGAACATACCTAAAAATTAAAAAAAAATCAACTTGAAAGTATTGGTGCGCGTTATACGCCGGATTTTACGGTAATTAAAAATTTAGCTTTCTTCGAGGTGAGAAAGATGACGAAACTTGCATTAGTCCCGCTTTGATTAGAAATAACTGCTAATAAACTCCTCGGTATTAAATGAAGGAGATTATGGATGTCTTGTTTGGGTATGGCGGCTCATGTTGTCAAAGTTCATAAGGTGAAGCAGCAGGTGGTGTATGCCCGCCGTTCGTTCTCCAAACATCGATCAATCGTGTTCGGTAGCGATAGATCGGAAGAACAGGTTGGCCAAATCAACAATGCAATCTAGCGGGCAAAGAAGTCTTCAAAATTAAATGCCATGTGTGTTCACGCCTTATCCTATGGGCTCAATTCATGAAGTCATATGATAAAAATAAGCACGTTTTTCCATTGAATTCAAAACAAACATTAAACTAATTGTACTTGTTCTATTTGTAAACCTCTGATAAAATTTCAAATTTCATGTTTCGGTAAAGATGTTTAAATGTTAGGAAAACAAAATTTCTTCAAAAACATTTTTTAAAATTAAAAAAATCATTTATTTTATGTTTATACTTTTAAATAAAATGCATTTTGTATACATATGCACTTTTTAAGAGAAAGTTTCTGCAAAGAGCAAAACTTGGCAACACCGGAGAGTGTGAACTGATTAGCCGGAAACACTAGATAGATTTTATCGTGTGACTATGACGTCGCATGAGTTTTTAAATTGATTGGCTAGAATCACGTGGCTTTCACTATCATGTGACTATGACGTCACATGAATTGAGCCCATTCGAATGTGGCTGCAAGTATGTTCTGAAGCTAATGGAGGTTAAGGCAATGAATTTTACTGATTCATTTCACATGTAAGCTAAATTAAAAATGTGAAGTCTTTTCATCATTATAATTATATTCATAATTCATTATAATTCAATTTGAATGGTAATGTTCTGTACCAGCATCATTCTGAGTATAGCCAGGTGCTAACTTCATCAGAATATTTTATTTAAATCTCATTTAAACAAAATAATCTTAAAAAAAAATGATAAATGTAAGTGCTCAATTTATATAAATGATAAATATAACAACAAAAAAATATCAATTTAAAGAAACATTCACCGAATTTAAAACTCTCTAATAATGAACACACAACTAGCCCCTCTTTAAAATCTAAAAAAGAAAATTTAACTTACATTTTTAGGTACTTTACTGTTAAGTTCCCCTCTACAAAAGTATTTGAGATTTGATGGAAAATTTAGACTTCTGTGATTATTCAAATGTATCAAAAAGCGTACGGAAAAACATAAAAATCGGTGAATGTTTTTATAGCATGCTTTTCCTCTGAAATTTGAAACTGTTATTGTTTATTTTAATGATAAGTCTTTGGTGGATTTACAGATTTCTTTTAATAAAATATTGTAATGTAAATATATGTTAGAACTTGAAAAAGTTTTAGGGTTAAAATAGAGATTCTAAGGAATTTGCATGAAGATCGTAAATTAATTCAAATTGATAATAGACAAGCAATGCAAAATTGCCTTATTTCTTCTATCATTCCTTTAATGAAAGTTTACAGAGAAATTCTAGAATGGAGCCCATCCCCATTATTAAGTCTCGATGGCCGCAATCAATATTAGAAGAAAGAAAAAAATTCGAATCATTATTACCAAGAAACGACGTTGAAATCAATTACTGCCTGGAGAACAAATTATGTATAATTTATCTGCATCTGGCATCAGTTAAATACTCCAAGAAACAAAGCTCCGAGTAACAGAACCTTGCCGATAAGTACCTATTTTTGAATTTTCAAATTTTCCTTTAAATGTTATTAAACGCATTTTCGATCTATATATATGAAATGCAAATGGCGGAATGAATCAAGTAGTTTCTCTTCAGTGGACTCATCTTAAGTTTTTTCACAGTATTATATAAAAATCAAATTAACAGATTTCCTGGTATTTTGTTCCCAATTATCTATTAAATATTTTCAAAAATAAATATCTCGGAAAACCATTTCTTTTGCTTGATATAGCATTTATTTGTAAGTAAATCATTGAGAATCATTAATCAATGACGAATCTCTTCTTCGGAGCATTGCTTACTTAAATCACATTTAATTATTGCAAATATTCCTAGAAAACATCAATAAAAACCAATAACTGAATTCTTGAAGAGACTGATTCTGTTAAAAACCGTAATTTTTTTCAAAAGTGCTTATAAATGATTTTTTTTCTGATATTTAGTGTCACTTGAATTTGAATATACACGTAAAATTACTTTAAGCATATTATTAGCATAAAAAATTATTTAAATGCAAATTTTGGCAAAAAAAACAAAGAAAAAATCATATTTTTTTAAAACATTCTCCTTTTATGGAAAATGCTTCTATAATAACATTTTGCTTATATATATATTGAAAACTTCACTACAGAGACTAAGCAAGGTTTTTAGAAGTATTCGATTATTTTTTCAGAGTTACAATCAATTGAAATGATAACTGTTGTTTTTCAATTCCTACTATTAGGTCACACTCTCTATATATTTATTTATTTGTTTATTTATTTATCTTGGTGGAATTTTCAATCGTTAATAAATTACATTTTAAAGCGCTCAATTGAGCTGAAATTTTATATACATGATTATTTTGGATGACAATACAATAATTCAATTATAATGTATAAAAATTAATGGATTAAAACTAATTATTTAAAGAATTACAAATACAGCCACGATGGCATCATTTTTGGCGACTTGTTTCAAAACTTGAAAAGGTTTTTTTCTCATGTTTTAAAGCATTCAATTGAACTGAAATTTTATATTCATGATTGTTTTGGATGGCAATACGATACTTTAATGATAATTAATAAAAATTAATTACCACTTAATGTTGTGATTCTGTCCTATGTATATACATATTTATATTAATTGTAACTATTTAATAAAAAGTAGCTAAAATAAAATTTTGCTTTGGAGATCTAAGTGGGAATTGACTTAAAAAAATCTTTTTTATATTACTTGTTTTTTAAGATTTTTCTACTCTGATATGTTAAAATATGAATATAAATCTACTAATTTATTTCCAAAACCCAGTTCAGCTCCTGTACAAAAATCCTTGCTATATAAGCAAAATAATATTATTACAGAAGTATTTTTCGTAAAAAGAAAATGCTTTGCAAATATGTTATTTCTTCTTAATTTTTTTATAAAAGAATTCCGTTTAAATAATTTTAATTATAATAATATCTTAAGTTAATTATATATATATACATTCTAATTCAAGTGACTCTAAATATCAAAAACATTATCCATTTATAAGTTTTTTCAAAATCACGGTTCTGATCATTTATTTCAAAGTTTGTATTTCAGATGCTGATGATCGAATACAATGGAGAAACCAATTGTAAACCTTTAATTTTTTGTTTCTATTTTTGTAAACAGCATGGATCATTCTATTAAATGTTATTTCCACTTAAAAATTGACACATATTTGTTAAATACGTACAATTAATTAAATTTTGTTCTATTTCAAATAATTTAAATAGGATGATTTAAATACTTAAAATTGTGAAAACAAAATGACAAACATATTTTTAAGAATATCTATAAATGAGTTTTGTCTATAAAACTAAAATTCTCAGGAAACTTTTACACAAGTTTTATACTGTTGAAATTTTTATTTTTTTTTTCTGAGGAAAAAAAAACTAAACAACTATATTAACCAAGCTTATCATAATTTCAACTTTTCTGAAGTTTCATTTCTTTTTACGTAGAAAAAATTTCTTTTAGTATGAAACAGGTATGTAGCTGCTGATGTATTTTTCTCCTCTTCTCGAAGTCCATTTCTTCGGTTGAGATGATGTCACAATTCATGTCACATGATGGGAAGTTTCTTCACTTCTTTTCTGGCACATTTTAAAACAAGAACAAATAAAACCTATCATATCTTTATATCTGTGTTGCAGCAATATCACGTCTTTTCAACCGATAAGATTTCAGCTCCAGTCTGTGACTTCAAAGAGAAAAAAAGAAAAGAAAGAAAGGTGCCAATGAAAATGAAAACTTTTTAACTTTTTACCTTTTTCACTACCTGACGGAGTATATAATACTTTTTAGAAGATGGTAGAAATGTCTGGGAGCAAAACTCACGTGGTACGCGACAGTCAATTATCGAACAGACGTCTTCGACGATGACTTTTCACGCCTGGACGGTGATTGCATGGCGACCTTTGACACAGGAACGGCGGAAGAAAATAGTGCCGAGGAAAAGAAGGGAAGTAGAAAGCAAGAATGGAATGTCCGTTCCACTCTCTCTGGCCTGAAGGGTTGTCTTTCAAAATGTCTTCCGCTTTCGGTCGGGATTAATCTCAGAAAATAAATAAAACCCTACTAGAGAGGAGATTACCGAAACTAGGATCGAATTTTCAGAGGAAGCTAATGGAAGACTTGTCTATCCAGCTTCAGGCAAACTTTGCTCTTTCTTTCCGAACTCTAATTAATTGATAGGATTCCAATTAATCATGTAGTAGAAAAATTCGTGTGTCTTAGAAGTATTATAATTGATGTTGTATTCCCCTTACAGAAATACAAAAAGAGCTTTATATTAAAAAAAATGTAGTACTTAACTCTGTGCATATTGCTTAAGATTATTTAACTTGTAACATTTCAAAAATATAACTACAAGTAACTTTCTGAGATTGTGCCTAACAAAATGTCTATTCTGAAAGAATAAATTCCTATAATTAGAATTATTTAAAGACTAACAATCAAATAAGAATATTATTGACTTAGTTATTATATATTAAATAAATTAAAGAATTATAATGAATGAAGTATTATAATTAAAGAACAAACACACAGAGCCCAAAATTCATTACGATTAAAATTTAAATGATTACGTTAATTTCATGCTTTTGTTTCAATGGTTATCTCTTTTATATACAATAATTTGATAATTTGAATTGATTATTATCAGATTTAACAATTTATTTACATAAAAAGAGCAGCAATAAATTTATCAAAAATATAGCTTAGATAATACTTGCATAACAAAAGGCATCTATATTTTATTAAATCAGAAATTAATTAAATGTAAGTTAATTCTGCTGTTGAAAAATTAATTTGTGTATCAGTATGATTATGAAAGATCTTTTATTATAGTGAATAACAAAATTATACTATTTAATTGAAGTATAGTTTCATACTTAATTTCAAATAAAACGAAAATTTTAAGAATAATAAAGCATGAAAAGAACATACATTAACATAAACAATGTTATCGAACTTTTCATTTTGCTTTTTATCGTGTTATGAGCCCAGATGATTTATCATTGTGTAAAGACTGTATCTATTGTGGCGGCTTTACATTCTCTAATATTGTGCATACCCTCTGAAGTAATAAATAAATGTTCCCAATGATTTCACTGGCTGAAAAACTCCATGAATTTCGCCAATTCTACAGATTTCTTCCCTTTATATCTCACAACACGAAAGCCGAAGAGTTGCGCCTTTCACATCATTTACATTATTCAATAAAGTGTGCCTACCCTGAAATTTTTCTAATTTTTTCGCCACTCCTATTTGATGTTACATTTCTGATGCCACATAATGTATTTTTAGGAGAAAAAAAAAGGAATATTAAATGTAATTGCGAAATAAAACAAAAACACAATGAAATAAGTATTCCATGTAACTCTAATTTTGGGAATAATATTACAAACATGTGGAAAGAAAATATGTGGGTTGCTTATAATATTCTCCATGTGGTAGTTTGTATTTCTTACTCCCTCCCGCCAAAAAAAAGAAACGGAAAAGGGCTTTATTACGATTGAATTTTATTAAAATTCGCTTGGAAGGGGGAGGAATTACTTCTAATTAAAAAAAATTATTAACATCTTACAATATTGCACTTATTAGTTTAATAGTAAAAAGTTTTTAATCATTTACTACCTCAACTATTTTCTTCTAGCACAAGTAAGTTTTATAGATAAATCTTAGCTATCATAATTTCAATCATTTGCAAGCAGTTATGGAAAGCATCACATCTGCAAAATATTTTGTAAATTTTGTGAAAAAGTAATGCAAAAATTCTATGTGTTTTATGAATATATTGATGTAATATAATTTCAGTTTGGAACTGTTTTTACATCCTTCATATATTTAGATTTAAATTTATGAAAAATTAAGAAGAAAAATTAAGAGTTAATGAAAGATAACGGAACAAAATTAAATGACAAAGTTAAGAGATTTTTATAGTAGCATAATAAACATAAGAGAATTAAAGTTTTTCCATTAAATATTCTTAAATAAAGTTATCTATGAAGAAACTACGTTTTTCTCACTTGAAAATTAATTATTTAAAACAGAAACTAAGAATGTTGAATAAATGGAATTTCTGAATTTAAAAAATATAGAACGTAAAAAATAGCTATTTATGATTTAATTTTACGTTTTCAACAAATTTAATAAATTGGACGATAATAACTGTGATTAAAATGAACTTTCAATGAAAGCATTTTAATAGGGATCTCTCTCTCCCCATCTCCTCTCTCTTTTCCCTCTCTCATTTCTCTCTCTCTCCTCTCTTTGTCTCCTCTTCCTCTCCCTTCTCTCTTTCTCGTTTCTATCACTTTCTTTCTTGTTTCTCTCTGTGTTCTCTTCCCCCTCATTTATTTCTCTATTCTTTCTTTCTATGTCTCCTCTTTCCTATATTTCTCTCTCTGTCTCATCGCATGTTTCTCTCTTTCTCCTCTCTCTCCTTTCTCTTTACTTTATATATAACTTGATACAAAATGTTTCTTTTTTTTTCTAGAAGATACGTTTCTGGTTCATTTACGAAAACTCTTAAATATCTCAATGTATAACGATTATAATTTAAAATATAAAGATGTAATATGAATAAATAATTTTACTTTCATTTTATATGATACGTGCTATGATGTTTATATAATATTTTAAATATTACTTTTTTTTTTTCATTTTACTTTAAAATATTTAGGCTTATCATAACTTTTTCTGACTAATATCAAAATTTCCACTTATAACTATCTGCGATAAAAAGCTTTAAAAACACATTTAGCATATATTCCTGTTATACATAACACAACCAAGAATATTCATTCAGTTATTAAATACCATAAAAATGTAAGATGAAGGATCATTTTTCTGTTGAATCCTCGCGCATTAATCCCTCTCTGTATTCAATAAGCTTCAAGAAAGTGCCGAAAATAACTACATCACGTATTGTACCTCTTCTCAACACTATTAGAACCCCTGGTGTGAAGCATCGCACATGCACGAAGTCGTGCACGAAGTTGGGCTTATTTTTAGCATACGTAGTTTCAGTGCTGTATGGAAAGGGCGTCATAATTTATAGCTCGATCCTACGAAGTTGACAGCACTCTTTCTTTGGTATCAGAACGCGTCTGTCTTCTTGTCATAGAGCTAGCAGGTAAGTTACTTAAACGTAAATAAGATAAACGTAATGAAAATTCAGTTCAAAATGAGCGATGTTTCTTCGTGTGTGTGTCATTCTACTTTTGGTTAAAATTAACTGGTTTGCTTATAATGATGCTCATGTAACT
>BMAV01000160.1:33369-54310 GCA_019973955.1 Trichonephila inaurata madagascariensis | reverse complement strand
CTAAAAACCACAAAAAAAAATCTCCATATCTCCATTTTTTTAAAAAAAAAAAAGTTCTCGCAAGTAGTAGGATACTTTAAATCAGTGTCTTAATTTTTCCAGAACTATTAATTAAATTATAGTTTTCCTTTTCCTATTAGCAAGTAGAGTAGCTTACTGCTCATTAATTGTAAAGTAACACGCAAGGGATAAAAATCAATAACATTATAAGAAAAATCTTCATACTCTGAATTTCTCATTAAAAATAAACTTATATATGCTTAAATTTTTATTCACCCTAGAAATATGCGTGAATTAATATTATTTAAATATTAGTTTAATAGGGTAAGAATAAAACGTGTCTACAGCTGTATTCTTTTTTATTATGTAAATTGGTTTTATGTGTAGTTGGCTCGTTTTCTCTATATTTTTAAAATATACATATCAGTGGCACACACAAGGGAAAGGACTCTCTTCCCCCCCCCCATCATCCCTTATTTTGTTTTCGATTGAGTATAATCCTTTGTATATAGTACGTAAAATTTAATGAAGTATTTGTTCATAAAAATTTATTTTATTTATTAGTACTAATTATTTATTAAAAAATTTATTTTGTACTGTTTTTTTGTTCTCGATAATCGACAAAATCAAAATAATATGTTTGGTGGCGTATTGAGGTAAGATACTGCTACGAATTTTGTGTCATTAATGTTTAAAATAGTGTAAATAATTTATATCTAGCTGTGCAATACGTTTATATTACTCTATGCTGTATTTATTTTTATGTTAAAATTTTAATATTCCCAAGTAACGTTATTCCTTACATTATAATCGTGATTCAATGGCGAAATCTTGGTGGTGGAGTAAAGATGGCATCATTTTTGGCGAGGCGACCATTTTGGTGACCCTTTTTGGTGAGTTCGTGACCCCATGGGCACTTCTGGAAATTAGTGGAGAACCTACTTATATAGCAATGTGTGAAGCAAGCAAATTTTTCTCGAAAGATCCGTGAGCCCTATAAATAGGAAGTCGCTCGCCGAAACTGAGTTAGTCTTGTTTTGACCATTGTAGATTGGTATTGATTTGACCGTTGTTGTATAGGATGAGCGAGTGCTTGCGAATAATTTTCAAACATACTTGTATTTTAGACACTGATAGCTAACACCATAGAAGGTGTTAATTGGGGTTATTACCAAGTATATTCCGTCTCTAAAAATACTCAAAAGTAGATTTTAAAAAAAAAGTGTAAACAAGAACCATAAGTGTCATTCTCATCGCTAGACTGAAGTTCAAAAACAGGAGGTCCGTTACTAATAGCTTTCGTGTAGCTTTGAAAGAGGACTTAAATATACAATAAACCAAGACATTAAATATTAAAAGTTAATATATGTATTACTAGTATTAAGTAGGGATTGCAATACCGGTATACCGGGATACCGAATACCGGTATTTTGAGCCATTTGTACAATTTTCTAATACCGGTATTCACAAGTTTAAATACCGGTCTTTCGGTATTACTAGAAATTTTTAAAATTGTCTCCACTATATGTTCAAGAATCGCCAACCTAGCAAAATAGTATATGTTTTTATTTTGTCTCCCTAACGGGTTAAATTAATTAGACTCTGAATACATTCTTGCATCGTACAACCATGAGAAGTGATAAAATACGTGAATCATCCAAGGAAGAGGGCCAAAACTATCATATTACAGCTCAGAGCGATACTTCACACGCGCAGGATTCTGCGTATCGCTCTGTATCTGTGAAAACAAGGTTGTATTTGTATACCGAAATAGAAAATGTCTTACGGTATGTACATAATTATAATGGCTTTAAAAATGAAAATGAAAAAGAAGGAAAGAGACTAACCAATTCAAATTTGAACAAGTTTATAGTAAATTTTCTTAAAATTGTTTACCCGCAAAGCTATCCACATTCAAAAGAATTTGATACAGTTATCGAAGATAATGATGACTAATGTCGATTGTGAAAAGGATTTGTCTATTGAACAAAAATTAGGATTAGTGATAACTATAAACATTTAAGCAAACCAAAATACAATACAGAAATCAGCTATATCTAAAACTATCCGACGAGAAATTGATTTATTTAAAGATGAGGGATTTAGAGGTATATACTTGGAAAAAGTATATCGTGCATTGCCAACAGTACCGCAAACTAGCGTAAATGCCGAAAGAGCGTTTTCGACAGTTGGTAATTTTTGCACAAAATTAAGCTCTGAGTTTAATGATAGTACAGTTGATGAATTATTCTTTTTTTAGGCTCACATTTCAAACATTTGTAACAGTACCGCAGACTGAATAGGGATTTAAATAAATAAGATATTCCTTTATACTTTTTTGTAATTCTTAATGTACCGTTATAATTTATGTTACATATTAATTTTTGTGAAATATTTACATTCCATAATAAAACTGGCAAATAAAACAAAGATACACCCGTGTTTTCTTTCTTTTTCTAAAATTTCTACTACCGGTATTAAAACCGGTATCCCGGTATTAAGATCTAAAAAATACCGAATACCGGTATTGAAATTTTAGTCCGATATTGCAATCCCTAGTATTAAGTATATAAGTCTAAAACATTTATGTATAGCCTCATTCCGATGCATTAGTCGTACGGGCCAGCTGTTTAACAGCATATATAAATTATTCTCTCAAAATGCACTTCAGCTTCCCAGAAATATTTTGTGTGTGTGTGTGAATTATTCCTACAATTACCTAATTTAATGTTGCATGTTTGTTCTCCAAATATTTTAGTATATTTAATCAGTATTAGGTAGCTCACACGCGGATTATCATTATTCTGATTCCTTATATTATGCACTTAGAAAACTTACCTTTACAAACCACACGTATCAAAGTTAATATTATGTTAGCATATATTGACTTAGAGGGAATTCAGAAAAGTTTAATAAATGTTTATTTAATTTTAAATTGCTCAATAATTGCTAGCAATAATATGGCAGTACCCAATAAATTGTCCAATACAGAATCGAAACCATTTTATAAGCAAATAGTTAACGACTTTCTTGAAAAGCATTGAACAGTGTTGTTTTGCCAGACTGTATTATAGCTAGCTTTATGGAACATTAAGTTTCCCAACGACGATTCGATTTTTATTTTTGGAATCTAATGTTTATTCTATAGATTTTCTTTCATTTTTCTTCACAAATTTAGACCGTTGTGTCCGAAAAATACTCCAATCTCTTCTAGGGGAATTTAGTTCTCCTAGATAAGTAATGATCACTGTATTTATTTGAACGCAATGTGAATGCATCCAAAAGAGAACACACAAAAAATTGTAAAACTATTTTTATTTTCTGATTTCTGAAAATATTTTTTGACTATTTTGTTTATGGGCTCTTAAATCTTTACGAAAATATTTTCTCAAAACTCAAAGAAAAAAAAAGAAATTACTTAAAAACTTTCATTACTTTTTATATTTCGGAAGAACTCTATTATACACAAATCAATTCATAAATTATGGTTTGAAAATGAAAATGGAAATTCTGTAGGGTTTATTTTAACCGTAATCACATATACAAATTTAAATTAAATAGCATAGTTTGGGAAATTGATTTTAAAAAAAACAACTATTATACAAATTAGAAACTTTTGCAATAAAGTGACGACTAAGTACCAAAATCTAACTTGCTTCAAATTGAACACGTTTGTATAAAAAAATGTTTTATATAAGATCTACATTAAAATTTTAAAAATAATTTCAGCATACATACATACTTCTTTCACCAAATAATATTTTGTGTTTTTTTTTCTTTTGATTAATTACAAAATAGTTAATTGTGTCTAAATTAAAAAGAAATTAACTAGTTTTTTTAATGTGCTATCGTATGACTATATGACGTGCTATATTTTTTCCAGCGCTTGTTTATTCTGAGACGTTTTTTATTGACGTAAAAACTGTCTTTTTCTTCTAAGAAAAAAGTTTCCAAATCATATCTGTGATGAATTTTGCTATGTACATATAAATTTATACGTTAAAACTGAAACTTGATAAAAATACATGCCCTATTTTTTATTTTTTAAGGAATAAAGAATGGTTGTTTATCGTAATTAGTACGAATAGTAATGTTAAGTATGTGTCTTGTCATTTTCCAATCAATTTCATACTCAAAACCCGATTAGATTTTTTTCTGATATCTTCAAACAAATAGTTTCCCTAAAGTCTGTTAAGCTATTTTGGATGAAATATTTATTAATAACGAACACTTTTAGAAAATCCCTCTCTTGATTCTACAATAGGGATTTTTTTTTTTATTCCGTATAAAACAAAAATACATTGCAAATATTTCTCTCTGCTATTAAAAGTTTTGTTCTTTTCTTCAACCAATAATCTCTACTTAATTTCTCTTTGTGTTAGAATAGAACTATTTCTCCGAATTCCTTCCTTTGTCGTTCCAAGAAGGTAGAGTACAATTAAACTCCTGTGTCGGAAGAACGCTTTTGTTAATTCGATTCAAGAACAAAAGGCAAGAGATTAAAGGATAAAAAGATTAAGTTGATCTTACATTCCGATGTGTGGGCACCTCGAACAACTTACATTCAAGTTCTAAAAGCCTTTCAATTTGTTCCCTCTTTTATTCATTAACTTCGACATTGTTCTCCGCAGCCTATGGTTGGTTGAATCGAAAATTCCATGTCCGATAGGAAATTCTCAATGGGAATTGACGCCTCATCGCCAATCTTGGCGATTTATCATCACATTAGGACGATCATTAAGGTTTTATCGTCATCTCAAATAATTTATTTAAATTATGATGATAAGTAAATTTATAAAGTTGTGAATGGCATTCATGAGCTGAACTAATTAAATTATGAAGTTTAATTTTCCTTTGAAGCATTAGAGTGGAGAATTTTAATTTAAAATAATTAAGGCGAGGCTATCTTGATTCATCAAATAGAAGCCAAAATATTAAATCGACCGTAAAGTTAACTTTCAAACTTTTGATTCACTTACGAGGTATTGGGATCTTTATTCAGCAGTTTATATAATTAAAAGGAATAACTATTAAAGAATATTATAAAAACTTACCTCAGTGTTTCATTCATAAAAGAATCACATAACAAAATTCAACAATCATACAATATATAAAACGGAATTCTATTTCTAATTCTAATATTTTATTTAATTATTTTTTTTTTGAAAAGTTATACGTTAAGAGATATATGTTAATTTATTTTTATTTTCTGTTTGAAAGTAATTCAAGCTGTGTTTGCTTATCTTTATCACGTTCATTTGTGTAAATTAACTCAGGTAACTAACTCTGCATATCAATTGTTTGGCGATATTTGGGGCACCCTAATACTAGTATGAACTTAATTCTAAATAATAAACCCGTATTTTTTTAATATTTTATCTATTCAATAAACAACATACGGTTGAATTAAAATTTTCTTTAAACAAATATTTTTCAAATAACATGCAGATTTTTTAGTCCCATATTTTGAATATTATTTTTGTACTGTTATGTACATCGCAATGAACAAGTATTTTTTAAGGAAAATATTCCTAAATTTAAGCCTATTTCTCCGGAATTATTCAGTCCTTATAACAGGATGTCGTGAATTTGTTAAAATTTATACGTAGCAATTCAATTTATACTCAAATTAGGGAGTTTGAACAGAAATTACATTTTGAACCTGTGAATCTCCCTCAGTCAAAGTATAAACTTTAAAAAAAAGGCTTAAATATTTTTTTAATAAAAAAAAAGAGAACTTCCGAAATTTTTATGTATTTTTGGAATTATTAAAACTACAGACCTAGAAATTTGGCAAGCATGTTTCTTTTGTTTTGTAGTGATCCGCTAAAAATAGGTTTTGTGAAAATCGTCTCCTGTAGTAGGTTGTCGGTGCGTGAAAGATAACTATATTACCGTTTATAGATATTTAAGTCATACCTTCTTTATTCAAAAAACGTGGGTCACACACATAAAAATGTTTTTTATACAATCAAAAAGTTAATATGCTAGGACTCTTTGGTATTAATTAACATAAGAGCAGTATACAATGCTTACATCATGAAATACCTGCCTAAGCGAGAGTGTGTTTAGAAGTTAATAAAACTCGTCTATACAAGAAACATTTAATTTTGGCATCATAATTTTGTGTATATTACATTATATATATATCTACTACATTCCCAAAGTATAGCATGTTAACTGCATACTTCATTTTGCATCTTGCTTTTCCTTGCATTTTATTTGCCAATAAAACAAAAAAGTTATTAAAAATTCATATTGGTTGTTTTGTCATGTGTTTTATCCTGGGATACATATGAAAGACGGGAGATAGATGAATAGAAACATACAGTACAATCACAGAAGAGCATAGATTTTATTATACAAACAATGTTTGCATTGAACAGAAGAGGTGCGCTGCTTTCCATTCGAGACAGGAATCCATTTCAGGCGAAAGTCCGACTTCTTTTCCAGAAGATACATCCATGCCTTAATCGGGATTCGAACCCGAGCCCACTCGAATACAAGCCGAGTGTTATGACCACCGTGCTGGGTGGGCCGGCAATCGTATTGGTAATATGCAACATTATAGAACAAATCAAATAAAAGATGATCATACTTTAAATGATTGTTTTCTTAAAACTTTAAATTTTAATTAAACTTTGATTTTTTTTCCCGCTTTTTTCTAATCAGATGAAAACAGAAATTATAACTTAAACTCTACATAATTTTTACAAAAGCGCAAGCTTTCTAATCCGAATTAGGAAATTAAATTTTTGAAATTGTTGTCAATAGAGTAGTTTTCTTTTTACCCCTGCTAATTAAAATTTATGTTATTCCCTTATTTTCATATACTAAAGTAACGCTTCTACGTTGAAGTTGGAAATTATTTCGAATGCAGTTATTGCATCAGTATGGCGTTGATCTTATTCATTGTCCGAAATAAATTCCAACGTCGAAATTCCCACAAACTATCCTACAAACATTAATTTACGGCCGTTGCTTCACATGCAAACAACTAGATATTTATGCAGAAGGGGAAACCCCAAAGCAATTTAGACAGCCATGAATGAGAGTTTTAAGCCTTCCGTTTTACAATTGCAGGGAAGATACGTCAGCAAAATTCGTAGAAGGAAGTTTAGTAAACCTTAAATTTGAACTTGTAAATTTTAAAATTAAATTGCTAACAACTTGTTAGATAAAACTGAAAAGTCTGTCAAATTAACATTGAAATAATGATGCAAACAATTCAGATCCAATTTTAAAAAATTAACAAATGAAGAACATTTATGATTTCGAAAGCATTTATTCTAAAATGACTTCAACCGTCCCTTTTAAGAGCTTAAATTTATTTTTAGTATTAGAAAGATAAGCTGTGATGGGGAGAAATTTCTGTTGTATATTTTCGAAAACAAATTAGTTAACCTTAAATAGGAATTTATGCATTTTGAAAATAAATTGTTGACAATTCACTCGATAAAATTGGAAAAGTTTATAAATATAATTCTGAAATAATGTAAGAGTAATACAGATTTCAGAACCTATTTTGAAGCTTTTTATAAATGAAGGGCGTTTCGGGTTTCGAAAATATTTATCCTGAAAAATGTCTTCAACCATCCTTTTTAAAAATTCAAATTTGCTTTTGGTATTACGAAAATAATGGCCTATAATGGGAAATAACTATTATATAGTTCTAAAAATAAATTATTCTTTCTTTGTATTTTAATATTGTAAGTCATTGTAAACAAAGTGACCGTGGTAGCCGAGTGTCCATGATCATGAACTCATTGTGCCATAATGATTTCTGTAGAGTCAGTGATTCGAATCCAGGTGCCACTAAAGACCCATCGTGTTGATGCTCGTCGGGGGTTAAAGTCCACACACTGGCATGATGTGGAAGTTTAGAGAATAGGAGGGCAACTCGGGTGTCATCCTCATCCCTTTATTGAGGCTCAAAATGCAGAGGCTAATAGCCATCTTGTGTCTTCAGTGAGTGAGTGAATATCAGCGTCCCACTTTTCAGATACTCGAGGGCTTTTGCCAGCGAACCTCGTAATTTTGAACCACGTTCAAGTGGCGAGGACAACATCTGAGCTGGCAATCCCCATCCCCTAACTACCACACAAACGGGAGGACGTTTTAGCTCTCAATAGGTATAACGTGCATCGCTCCTCTACACGGCGGGTCGTCAGCGGTACTAGGCTCGAACTCATGACACACCGGTCATGAGTCCGTTATCTTGACCCACTAGACTACCGCGGTCCTCTTGTGATTTCATAGATCAGCGTTAATGATGAAAAAATTAATAAAAGTGGCCAGGAGGAGAGAGAGAGCGGAGATTAGTTTGATATGTTTGACGTAGATACACTATACACTGGCTATACAGAGTACAGTACTGACTGTTGAGTATATAAGGCTGTTGCACTGTAAATTGAAATTAATCTCAAAATATTCTCAAAGTGCGGTGTGGAATTGGAGAGAAAAAGATATTAGTTCAAGTGTCTCTTAGTCAAGTTTTTTACTGTGGTTCAAAATTACGAGTTCATAAACAATAGCCTTTGTATAGCTTCTAAGGTTGACGTTACTAAACAATATATTAATCTCTCGTAGATATAAAACCTTTGATTTTCTCCAAACTCATATTAATGTCTGTACATACAAGTTATTGTTAAATGTATTATAAATGATTAAGATTTTTTTGCAAATAATACAATCTTGAATTCAGCACTGAAAATAATTAAAAAAATCTTCTAAAGGAAGCTACCACCTTCTTAAAACTGTAATAACATTTAATTAATCTTGAATCACGTCTTAAAAAGTGTTTTAAAACTTTATTTAAACAATCAGATTTCTTTTAAATAAAGTTTTTAAGTGGAAAAACAAGTCTTATATATTCTGTTTCCAAAATGTTTTCTCCTTTTTTTCCCCAGAAGTTCATAGACACTGCAATTACCTTCCTTATCTAGAACCTATTCAACTTCTAAGAACTATTTTTTACAAATCAAACGTAATGAAAAGATCTTATTGTGCTCAAATGGAACCCTTTGCAGCGTTGCACTATTTTGTTGAATAGAATCATAGTCGAAATGCTTCTTGGGGGCTTCCTTCCTCGAATATACAGTAAAAAAAATTGCTAGACGTTCAATAAACTTGCGAAGAAATAACGAACACAATGAGATAACTAAGATGAAGAAATTCGGTTTTGTTAGACTATAAGTAAAGGTACCAGACATCCTTGAGTTAATTGAAAAAAAACAAGACATTTGGTTTAGAAATTCAAGCTAAGTTGTTTTATTTTCATACTCATTGTATTGTAAATACATTTTCATGAAACATAGTGGCACCAGAAGGTTGTTTGTATTGTTTGTCACTTTGTCAAAAGTTTGAGTTGTATAGTCAGAAAGGTTGTCTGGATAAAATCAGATAAAAAAATTAACATTGTAACATGCCCCGTGTGTTGTTTTCCCTTGAGTGGTGCTCTTCCCTTGGTAAGTTTGGATTTTACACTCAAAGCTCGCTTCCCAGCTTGAACTTGATAAATAAAATTATGATAACCATAGAAGATGTGATCAGGGTTACCAGATCGACGAATTTATTACCCTTGGCGAAAAGTACGACATCACCAATGAATAACGTAGGGGAAGGAAATACGCTTGTATTTGAGGTTTAATAGTTTTTGCCGGACTGAAACGTGTCCACTTGATGGATAAAAGCAACAATGTGAGGAAATAAAAAGTGATTCCATGGTGAAAAGAAACAAGTTTACAGGAATAAAAAATATTAATATTTCAGAAATAACAAATTAAACTATTGGAGTTATTAACAAATTTAATTACATGCGAAGGATCCACACAGGAAAGTGAATTGTGCTTGCATGGAATATAATGTAAATGGTTCTATATGGGATAAAATATGTTCTCTAATTAGGCAGGTTCACAAAGAGTACGTGCCTATGGAAGAAAAATTAAATTTATGATTATGAGGAAAATATCTTACCTTATTATCTTATAATTTTATTTTTCTTTAGTAGACATAAAACACAAAATAACTGCATTTACGAAAAAAATTATTACAAAAAAATTTCCCATTTTTCAGCATTTAGTGAAATTTCTGTGTTGCGGAACTCTTTAAAAACTGTTCCTTATAATTACATATACTTTTTTAAATGAATTTTCCCGGATCAAAATATCTCTTCTGTAATATCTGTTATTTTGTGAGAAATCTATAATATTTTTTAAATTGTACTTTTATTACATAGTATAAAAATTTACACATATTTGAAATTTGATAATTTATTTAAAAATGTCCCTTTTGTGATAAACGCGTCGAGATATTTTCTGAAAAAAAAATGTAACTCTGTAATTTAGTGTTGATTCTTCTATTTTGTATCTTTTAGAAACTTAACTCAAAAACTCAAGCGTTTAAAATTCTTTATTTTATGTTTACATTTTAGTAGAAGCCTTATGAAAGAAGTACATTAAATTTTAAATGATATGGAGAAATTTAAATATACACAAAAAGTAGACAAAAAATTTGGATATATAGGGCCAATATAAACAAAATAATTAAGTCAATTCCTACTTAGATCAACAAAGAAAAATTTTATTTTAGCTACTTTTAATCATTAAATAGTTACAATTAATATGAATATGTATATACATATGACAGAATCACAACATAAAGGGGTAATTAATTTGTGTTAATTATCATTAAAGTATCGTATTGTCATCAAAAACAATCGTGTATGTAAAATTACTGTTCAACTGAATGCTTTAAAATATGAGAAAAATACCTTTTCAAGTTTTGACACAAGTCGCCAAAAGGGTCGCTAAGTCGCCAAAAATAATGCCAATGTGGCTGTATTTGTAATTCTTTAAATAATTAGTTTCAATCCCTTAATTTTTATTACTTATAATTAAATTATTGCATCACCATCCAAAATAATCATGTATATTAAATTTCAGCTCAATGGAGCGCTTTAAAATGCATTTTATTAACGATTGAAAATTCCACGAAGATAAATAAATAAATATATAGAGAATGTGGGCTAATAACAAGAATTGAAAAAACATCCCGTTTTTTGTTTGCGGTTTAAATTACAAAAATGTATAAATACAACAGTTTCAAACTTCTTCATTCAACTAATCAGGGAATTATTTATATTTATACTCCGGTAGATCATATTTAGTTATGTATGGAGAAAAAAATTTTTACTATCAATTGGTACCTACCTATGTGGAAAAGAGGACAAAAATAATTTCAATATTTGATATTGCCACAAAGAAACTGAATTTTCGAAAAAAGAGAGGAAGACCTAATTTTGGTTATATAATTTTAGACTCAAAATAAAATTATTTTTCTTCAATATAAATAACTAAAGGCGATGATTGTTAATTAGTGAGTACTAAATCGTAATTAGTATAATGTATTTTTCATTATTTTATAACCTTAGCTTTCTCACCCTGCAGCGTCGAATCTGTTCCACACACATCCAAGCTTTTTCTCATCTTCCGCTTTCATCTAGCACTGCAGTCTCCTCAGTAGGATGTTTTTTTTAAAAAAATCTAGTACTAAAGAAACTGTTAAATGTACCTCAGCGTTTCTCAAACTGTGGGACGTGCCTCTTTAGGGGTGTGTGATAACTCTAGGAGGGGGGCGTGAGCATATTAAAAAGTCGAAAACAAGAGATTATTTTAAAACAAATTATTAATTTATAGAAAGTTAGCAAACGAAATACATTCTGACATAATAAGAAATGAAATACAAATTTATACTGATATATAAAATACATTGTGCAGTACTGATACATTCATAACTAATTTAACAATACTAAGTTAAGAACAAATTTAATACTTACCAGTGACTCCATGGGCTTGTCATATATAAAATTACATACAAAAATGAACACTTATCTTGATAATTTGTACGGATTATAATTTATCCCTTAACTTCCGACTAAAAGTTACGCGATTCGCTCCCCAATACCACTGTTTTTCAACACATATGCAAGTGCATGTGGTGTATTGGTGATGAGAAAGTAATAAATAATCAAATCCTTTGTGTGAAATAAGTTAATCCTTCGCAAACACTGTCAAGGTCCTATTATTGCATTCCAAGGTCTTCGGAATAATTTTATGGATAGCAGTACAGAGAAAAGATCATACTTAGCGGAAAGACGTATATATACGTAGGGGACTATTAAAGTTTTGGCTGAGTGAGACGTTTATATACGTCGGTGGCACTTAAAAGGTTAAAGTCGTATTGTAGCTTTAGCGTCAAAGTATAGTATTTTTTAATTCAATACATTATATTTATGTGCAGGGGGGCGCGATGAAAATTATGATTGGATATTGGGTCGCAAGTATTAAAACTTTAAGAAGCACTGATGTACCTGATGTTTTTTTTTTCTTTTAGCTATTTAGTAGATATCCTCTCGTAATAAATGTTAAAAAACACTAAAATATATGTTTTTCTATAGCAAAAATAGCGTTGACCTTTTACCACAATAAAAGCTCAAATACCTTAACCGTATTCCTCTTGTGGTTGTAATCAACAACAAAATTAATTTTTTATTTAATTTTTCCATGTATTATTAAACATCTTTTCCACACCTAAGTAGGTTTGAAATTCTGAAAAAAAATTGTTCCATTCACCCTAATTTATAACTCATCAATATTAAATATCTTGCAATGATCATCTTAAGGGTAATATAATGAAATGAAGATTTTTGTTTCAATGGGCTAAATTCATGTGACGTCATAGTCACATGATAATGACAACCACGTGCTTCTAGCCATTCAGTTCAAAATCTCATATAATGTCGTAATGACATGATAAAAGCAATCATGTGTTTCCAGCTAATCAGTTCGTGCGCTTCGTTGTTGCCAACTTTTTCTTCAAGCAGAAACTTTCTCTTAAAAAGTAAATAATTAAACAGTTATCAACAATAATAACGCACATAGGTATACAAAATGCATTTTATTTAAAAATACATCCATAAAATAAGATTTTTTTAAAAAGTTTTGAAATTATTTTGAAGAAATTTTTTTATAACATTTGAACATCTCTACCCAATTATGCAATTTGAAATTTTATCCCGGTTTTACAAATAGAACAATACGTACAATTGGTTTAATGTGTATTTTGAATTGAGTGAAGAACACGTGATTTATCATTTGACCACCATGAATTGAGCCCCTTCAAAAAATAAATAAATAACGGACACGTCAATAAATCATAAAAAGCTTTAGAAACTTAATTCAAGTACCAATAATCAAGAAGACATTTTCAATATTTACCTTATGAATGCATCGCTCTCTCTGCTATGTACATTATTCCATTTTAAAACATACATTTATGTAACTGTCTCTTCCAGCCGCAGAGAACGTATGTTAAATCCAAAAGTACCAATCTACGAAAAGAAGAAACATAAACTTGGCATGTTTATACTTAATTTCTAAAATTCTAACAAAAAAATCATTACAACACTATAAGTATGTAAATATTTTTATTTGTCGTGGGAGAAAAAAAAGGGAAATATATCTCCTACTGCAAATTCTTTTTAGAACCATTCTACGTGCACTAAAAAGCGATTATCCCTGCTTCATAACCGCCGCGCACGATTTTTCTTCGTATCTAAATTTATTTCTTCCCTCGTCTGTCATGGTAGGGAAGAAAATGTGGCTTTTTCCTCGGCGAGAGCATCCAAAAAAAAAGGAGTCCATTATTCCCATTATGTTTCTGCGTCATTACGGGACCAAAGCATTTATCATGACTTATTTTTGTTATCAGTTTTCCCTGGGACGCACTGGTATATGTAATGGAGAAATGGAGCGAAATGTGCTCTGTTAGAAAACGTATGCCCAGTTTCGTTCTTTAATGCTCGTTAGGGAATCCGGATAGTTTTCATTATTGTCAGACGCTATAATGTTTGTAGTAGGGTGAATACAAAAACAAGTAGGGGTTTAAATTGTTAAGGCGGGTAATTAATTTTTCTTAAAAGTGTTTTCTCGGTTTTTGGAATAAAAATTCTCGTCTAGGAACTCTGGCATAAAATTTCTCTTCTTTTCATTTGGTATGTTTTGAGAAATTGTTTATTGTTAAGCGAAAATCAATTACTACTTATAGAAAGTAGAATAACTTGAATTATTTATAAAGTCAGAGGAAATTTTGTTCAATATTTACTTAAATTAAGGCTATTAAATACTATTTGGTTGGTCGCTTCATAATTGTACGAGGACTGTGGGCGATTTACATCCAAATATAATGAGAACGACTCTATGATTCCACCTCCTTTACTCTCCATGGCGTTCCTTGGGGAAACCAAGATTTAGGAATCGCGATTTAATTTCGTTTCGATTATGGTACTCGCGAGCAGTGTATCTGGAGTATCGTAACCCTAATAAGTGCTACTAGAAAAACAGTATAGTATAAAGTTTGTCCAAACAAAAAGAGAACAAGTTCAATTAAAAGAATGATTTCATTCATTTCGATTACTCAAGCCGTCAAAACACATTTGACGCAACACTCAATCCCTCAAAAGACACTTGACGTAACAGCAATACCTCACATGCTTTCCATAACAATTGTATCGTTCATTCGCCTATCCACCCACTCACTGGTAGGGGAGTGTGTGGCGGTGGTATCTATGTAAGTCAGTAACAGCCTCCGTACTGAGATGATCATTTCAGTATAGTGGATATGTTACGAGGTTACAGATCAGAAGGTGCTGAGTTCTAATTGCCTTCAATTTTTTTTTTTTTTATATAAAACAACATGTAATAACTGTCAATATATTCTTTGGGTATTCTTTTACAAATCATTTCTTTTGTTATGATGATTGAATAAATGACAACATGTTAAAAAATAACGAAATAATTCATATAATAGTCACATAGTCTTACAATCCAATATTGGATACAACAAATTGGATACACAAGAGACTAATTGAGAAAATTAAAAACAGATGTTACACAAAACTTCACTTCATTGTGAATTTTTCGTTCTTTGTCCCATCTGACACATCAAACACGCACAGATTAAAACTTCAAACACCAAAAAATTACTATCCCAGTTTTCATCGATGCACTTTTTGACCGATTTAATTCCGGTCTGTCATCGACGAACTGACGGCCAGCGATTAAAAATCTAATTAAAGTTTTCCTTTAAAAGAGTCGAAATGCGATCGCCAAAGTTAATTTTATTCCGACCCATTACAGCGAATCTTTTCCGCCGACTTAAACTGTCGTAAAATGGCGAACTCAAAGAACTCGACCCTATGCGTGTTGGGGCCTCTGGATTTCTCTCCGACAGAAATCGAGAAGGAGGGGCTTGAAGAATGATTGACATCTTTTAATTAAACTTTAGGAAGTCGATGTAATAGGAATTTTAATGCTAATTTAAATCTTGCTCATTAACATTTGATTCATAACTCATTAGTTGTAGAAGTTTCAGGGACGTGATTAAGTGTCACTCTTTCTAATTACGTTATGCTAAAATTAATAAGAGTGCTTGTGCTTGTGAAATAATACGAAAGGTTAAAGAATTTCATGGAATGATATCAGAATTAATGGACCTTAATTCAAAAGATTAATTTTAATAAATATGCTGGATTAACTTATGACTGAAAATGTGATCACGCAAATGAGATAAATGAATTTTGATTAATGCTTGGTACAAAAAAGTAATTCGAAAAAACGTTAATTATTCTCCAAATGATTTTTTTTTCTCTTGCAAGTTTCATTGTTATGCAATCATACAGCATTGTTAATAGATTTTTTTAGTATAAATGATATTTAGGTAAGTAGATATTGAATAAATGTGAAAACTATTCAGAATAATTTGAATTTTCACATCTACAACCATTCTTGATTTACATGGAAGAAAAATTGATTATTTAAAACACTGATCAAACAAAACCCCTCTAAGAGAAGTTATTTTATTTCTTCCATATTTGGCATTATATAGCTATAAAAATGTTAACAATATTTGATCATCTATATCAGTGATACTCAACCTGTGGCCCGTGCACAGCATGAGGTCATTTCTGAGTGGTCCGGCTGTGTCCCATTGCACAAAAAATTCAACTATTTAAGAACAATGCGCAAAAAATTTAGCAGAAAATTTTATCGTTGAAGCAATCAAATCTATCAATTTGCTTCTTTTAATAGTATAAGGTAAACAAGAGACTTGGACATGGATGAAAGGAAATCGAAATTATTCCTTGATTCAGTAACAAATGCATTAAAATAAACATTTTTTGTGTGTGTTTGATAGAAGGGTTAATAAAATATTAAAATAAAAGCTGAAAATTAGAATTTTAATACTTTGATCAATTTTGTTTAGTTCAATGCTACTTTGGTCTTATAGTGTTTTTGCCCCATGATACTCATGTTGCATCCGGCGTGAAATACCTGTTATATATGTGTGGCTCGGTGGGAAAAAAGGTTGAGTACCCCTGATCTATACGATATCTATTTAATTTACAAAGGACGTAATTCATACGATCCAAATACTCGCCCTCGCCCTTTTTTTTCTCATTTAAAAAGCTGTATAAATTAAAACTCATGCAAACTCAGGTATATATATAGTAAAATATATATAAATACATTTTAAAAAGGTCTTTATTCAAGTAATTCTAGATATCATCTGAGGCAAAAGGCAGAGAGAAAAAAGAACGCCAAAGTGAACACTAAGTGGGTTACCGCTTAAACACAGATGTTCTAAGTATCGCGGTGAGTGTACTTGAATGTTAATGCTGAAATATAGGGCTATTAAATATAACCCTTAATCAGAAAATGTTTAAGTGTTAGGCCATCTGTTTCGGAGAAATAATTGGGTGATTAATGTGATACTTGAAGATATGAAAAATAAGAGTTAAGTGCTAGATAGGAAATTTAACTTTTAATCTAACTTAGTTATCCTTTAAATATATATATATAGGGTGATTTACTACAAGATCGATAAACTTGCAGGGTGTGTAGGGGGTACAGAGATGAATCGGAATCCCTCAGAAATGCAGAGTCGCAAATGCTGTGGTTGTGAGCTGTGGTGCAAAGCAAAGAAAAAGAACTAAAACATGAACACATTAATAAGACAGAAAATATTTTTTGAAAATTTGTGCTATAACAGATTTTCGAAATTACGACCAGAAGTCATCTTGCTAACCTGGAATGGCCACAAGTCGCAAATGAAGGTGTTCACGAATCCTTCCCCTCAGCGTCATCTGAAACAAGACTGCCTGGAGGAATCTTCCAAAGCCTAAGGAGTTCCATTCAGTGCCGACGTCAGGCCTGCTGGACGACTTCTGATCTTAATTTTGATCATCGGTTATAGTACAATCTTTCAATAAAATATTTTCTGTCCTATTAATGTGTTGTTGTTTCTATTCTTCTTCACTGCTTCTTTGCACTATAGTTGGCAACTACAGCATTTGCAACCCTGCATTTCTTTGTGATTCCAAGTCGTCTCTGTACCCTCTACACACCCTGCAAGTTAAGCGGACTGTTAGAGAATCCCCCTGTATATATCACTCAGCCTGATAGTGATCAAATCTGTGAACAACATGCAGATTCCACACACAGTTTACATTTTGGTACGCACATAGATCAACATTTATACAACTATATTTTAGAATTCTTAACCCGCGATCACTCTCGGATTCTAAAAAGAATGCGCAGAACCACGATTTTTTTCTGTAGCTGCACATTTTAGGTCATTGAACCTTCAGGCCTGATGCAATCCCTCTTTCTCGAACGATTGGAATGTAATGACCTTCAAAAGTTTATCTGGAGGCTGAGAACTCCCGCGAGAAGTTGAGCATATGTATACAGTCTGCTCTGAATGTTTGGAAAATTATTAAAATATTATATTTCTACTTTCTATTATCATTATCTCAATAATTATAAAGTACATTTATTACTGGTATATACGTTTTATACCGGTTTATGAAAAAATATAAAATTATGTGTTTTAAAATGAAAATTTTGTATGTTTAGTTTAAATTAAAGTGTTAGTCTCATTTGTATGCAATAAATATAATAATTTTAATTGTATAATACAAAAAACATCTTGTACTTTATAAATATATATCATAATGACTTAATTTTATTTTCATGATTAAATACACGTGATGAAAGTTTGGGTTGTTCTCTACACCCCGCGAGTAACGACGGTAGCAAAAACAGCCGCGAGTGACCGCGGGTTAATAGCCAATCAAATTATTAAGACCAATCAAAAAACTGTTTGCATACAATCTGGTTTGCATCTAATATCAAATATTTAAATTTATGTGTAGTGTAGGAAATGTGTGAGTGTTTTAGAAGTAATGAAGAAAAGTATTCAGAAATTGAATACCATTCTTCAATTTGATCTATTGTTGGGATGCTCTTGGGTGAATGTTTGATGATTTATGCAATTACAATTTGTTGCATATTCATGTATTTAGGATGGTTGCGTGTTGCTGTTTTGAAAGGTATTTCATTTGTCAATACACTAGGTTCTTAAATTGAACTTTCAAATTTTAGAGATTTTAGTGATGATTTTTTTTCTATAATTCCATTTTAAAGATGAGTGCATTATCTTTGATTTTTGGTGGTTCAATTACATTATGCACTTAAGTTGTCTTAGAATTTTAACATTTTTATGTTCTAGTATATTTCAGAATCGATGGAGAATAGATTAATTTTTAAGTATAATTTTTTTTTAATTTTAAATTTTTGAGAATTTGGATATTTCCAGATTGGCTTACCAAGCTGCAATGGGGGGGGGGGGACGGTCAGCGCCATTAAACTAGTTTAATCCCACTTATCGATCCTATGTCCGAGGTTGCACTTGGATATTTTATAAATTTTTAATTTTGTTTGAAAACGTTGGTATATTTTATTGTTTTTTTTTATATCGATATTTTGAAATAAGATTTTGCATTCTAGGATTCTCTTATACTTTCAAATTATTGCTTATTTATATAATTGTGATTGGTTTATATACATTTAAATATAATAAAAATATCAGTCAAGAGATGGATTTAACTTTAATATTATTTAAACACCTCACACACAGGGAAAATTATATGCATATATCGATACTCAGAAATATTACTATAAATCACACACAACGTAATAAATTTTTAGTTTAAAAAATTCAGAAAAAATAAACCTTTTAAAACTCTTTTTAAATTGTGTTAAGTTCAAAAATACCAATTATCAATAGTGACAAATAGATCAAAACTATTAGTATTTATCTGTATAAAAATTCTAAATTGTATGGATTTTGTTCTTATTTGTAGATTAACAGTTTGATATTATTAAAGAATGTATAGTGTAGATATTAATATTACCTAATATTATCTTCTTTTAATTACTTAAAATTTCAATTCATAGACGGCGTAACAGAGAAAGGGATGGTTGAGTAGCCACAAAACTGATTAAACCCCGCTTTTATGTAAAATTAAAAGCTGTCCACAGTTAGCATTGTTTATAATACTATAACGTCCATATTTTTAAGTATCCAATATCTGTTTGACTCTTTTATTTATAATTAATGCTCAAAACATTTCTATCTCTATATTAGAGATTATTAAAAAAACTCTCTTCTCTCTCTCTCTCTCTCTCTCTATATATATATATACAGTGCGGCAAATAAGTTTTAAGACTGTGCCCGTAAAAAGAAATACAAAAAGAAGAAATTAATTCCAGTTTTGGTTTTTTATTCAAAATAGGAGCCTCCAGCTTCAATGCACTTGTTATAGCGATTTATTAAAGAATCAAAAGCCTGTTGTAAATCCCTTTGGGGAAAGCCTGCAAAGCATGCGTCGAAGCTATTTGTAAGGTCGCGAAATATCTTCAAAATAACACTATTTAATTTTATTTTTAAGTTTTGGAAACAAGGAGTAGTCACAGGGCTCTAAATCAGGAGAATACGGTGGATGGTTCAACACACAGACATTATTTTTTGTCAAAAATCGACGAACAGCAAAGGAGGTGTGACTGATTGTGTTGTTGTGAAACAAACACCAACTGTTTTCAATCCGATATTCTGAACGAATGCGACGAATTCTAGCCATTAAATGCCTTAAAACAGCTAAATAGCACTGATCTGTAATTGCTGGTAAAGTTGAAACAAATTCTTTGTTGATGATACCCCTAGCATCGAAGTTATGTATGATTTTGGATGGAATTTTTCTGTTTGTTTTTTACTTGCAGTGTGAATTTTCTGACTTCCGTTCCGCAATTTGTCACTTTGTTTCAGGGTCATATTCGAAACACTAGGTTTCATTACCTGTAACAATGGACTTCAAGAATGCGGCTGTGATGAATTCTCTTTAATGTGGAACTCCTCATTGCTTTTCGATCAAGGGATAATGTGTGTGGAACAAATTTAGCACACACTTTTGTTTTGCCCAAATATTCATGCAGGATGGTTCGAATTGTTTCTTTGTTGATGTTTTAAGAGTCTGCCATCATACTTAATGATGCACAGCGATCATTTGCCACGAAATATCGAACTTTCTGAATGATTCCAAGTGTTTTAAATGAAATTGGTCTTCCAATATCCTGATCATCTTCTACCACATTTCTTCCATCCGCGAAAAACGTTTGATCTACTTAAGGAACAGTAACCGTAAACTTCTTTCATAAGTTGGTATGTTTCCGTAACACTTTTACCAAGTTTTGCGTAAAATTTGTTAACAGCTCTTTTCTCCATCTTCAAAAATCGACATGAAAAAATTCACTTCTGCAATGAACGCTCTTCTTCTCTCAGCTACTTATCCAAATGTCATCAACTTGTTCGCAGTGTGTCAGCAGACCATGGATATTATGACGCATGAGCATTTGAGCTCATGGCGCCATTACAACCTGCGCTCTGGGAAGAGTCTTAAAACTTATTTGCCGCACCGTGTATATATATATATATATATATATATTTAAATATATATAATTCAATCACAACACAGGAATCAATA
>BMAV01000160.1:0-23677 GCA_019973955.1 Trichonephila inaurata madagascariensis | reverse complement strand
TTATGAACAAACCTAGCTATTTTTAGCTTAAGTTAATATCATTATTATTTTGTACATAAATGCTTCAAAACTTTTGTGAAAATATTAGGTTAAGATTAAGCTGAATAAACTGTTGCCTTAAAATAAATGCTATCAATATTATGTACAAAAATATTTTTTGAATTAAAAATATTATTTTCACTCATATTTAACTAAAACTGTGTTTTAATGTAGAGCATACATTGGAAAATAACAAATTAAAAAATTAGAGCTTTTAGGGCACTATAAGTTTTTGTTTTATGCCTTTACAAACTTTAAATGCGTTTTTCTCAGACTTTTTCAATTTTGAAAAAAGGTATGAGTGTTTTCCAATCCCTAAGGCCCTTTTTCTGTTCAAGATAGAGCCTTGAAAATTTTTGTACATACTCCCAAACGTATGTTCTATAAAAGTTAGTTTAGATTTAGAGCTGAGAACTCTAGTTATTTTTTTTAAAAATGCTTAAGTTGATATTTTAAAAACTTTCGTGTTTTTTCCAAGTTTTTCTAGAAAAATAAGTATTAAAAATCAACAAGGGTATTTTCAAATTCATACTAACTTTTGTTTGCAATAATCTAAGAAACAAATAATTCCTAATTTTTTTAAAATTGTAAAATAATGGCTGGTCAAACTCACTTTTTACTTATAGAATCAGCTCTTAATAATATAATCCAAGTATAAAACATAATTTATATTTTTACTGTAACTGTCTCCAAATTTTTTTTGAAAAAGGGTACTTTAAGTTGAAGGGCCAACACTCAAAACAGCTGTATCTTGCCTTTTTATTGCATGTTGTTTCAGAAGAGCTTTTGCAAAGTTGCACTGGACGTATTATATCCTAGTGTTAGTGTAGTGAAAACAATTAAAGCAAGGGCACTACACCATCGAGAATTTAAATATTTTCTTATTTTTGGACAGGAAAGGGACATCTCATGACTTCGTTCCAAAAAGAAAATGTGATAATTTGAAATATGAGATGATGTTTGCAGCTGATATATTTGAGAAATTGAAAGAACTGAATGAGACGTTACAAGGGAAGGAGTTGTTTGCTCATGAAATGTGGAAGCATATAAAATCATTCAAAACAGAAATTAGGTCAGGTCTATTCGCAAGATAAGTAGATGAAGATAATTTCTCATTATTAAGAAAACGGAAAGTACCTTAAAGTGTTTCTACTAAGAATAGAAATCATCTGCAGAGCCACAAGAAGATTTTAGGATTTTAAGAAAATTGAGCATAAATTCAGTTTGCTCTATTATCCCATGGCTACTAATATTGATACAGCACCTGAAGAGCTGCTTGTAGTACTTGAGGAGCTGCTTGAACTTGTGGCAAAATCTATATTTTTTCTCACTAGATGGTAGCATCCTGCAGTGCAGTGTACATCTAGAATAGTACCAATTTTCTCCTCTAGGTTCGCAGGCTGTTACGGTTATGCTCATGCGTATTCAGTCTGGTGCGAGAGTAAGGTGATGTTTTCAATATGAGTGTGGAATAAAATTGTTAAGTTTTAATCTTAATACACACATTTTACTTGAATCTTAACCAAACTCATTCTTCAATGGTGACCACACTCATTCTTCAAACTTCTTTACTTGCAATCAGATCGCAGTCTGAACGAAAAATATATACGCTGGGGGGTCACTGGGAAACTGGGTTTTATAAAAACCCTCCGTCCCATATCGAATGTGTCAGAGTCCTGGAAAGTTGCGTAAGTAATTAAAAAGTCAATTAAGTTTTAGCAATTCAGTGGTTGACACAAGCGTCTGAAGTAGCAGACAGTGAAAAGTCTCTTCCTGATTGGTCGGTCGGAGCGTGACGTCAGAGTCGCTGAAGTTCTAGGGCTGTCACTGGTAATTGATGGAAGTGCAGCGGATCGGATGACTGTGAGCTGTCGTGACTGTTGATTTACGGTGCCTGGTCGTGTTTCTGCTGGGAACTGGATGGTCTGAAAGGAAGTGATGGCATTGGTTGTTGCAGTTGAGTGAGACTCCTCTCTATTGGCTGTACAGGGGGTGTTGTAGATGCGGGGAAATGAAAAATCAAAACGAGGTGCCTGGTGAGGGTGCAGCGAAGGGAAATTGAAGTTTGAAAGAATGTGAAAAAGAAATTAAAATGAAAGAAATAAAGAATGAATTTGGCAAGTTTTGGGGGTCATTCACATAGTGAGTGACCAGGAAAAATAATTAAGGTGGATTGTAAGAGTCTAGGCGAATTCTCCTAGGTTTCTTAAGATAATCTAATGGCGTGTAGTTTTCTAGATTGATAATGTTGGTGTTGTTTATAGTTGGGAGTTTAGCAAAGAATCTTTTGGCTAGGGTTTGAATATGAGTTTTGAATGGCTTGATTTTAGTATCTTTGTAAATATTTGCATTTTTGATGTATCTGCATGCTTTAACTATAGTTCTGATAATAGAATTTTGTGCTACTTCGAGTATTTTAACGTTTGTCTTTGCTGCATATCCCCACACAGGACAAGCGTAACTGAGGATGGGAAGCAAAACGGCAGTGAATAGAAGTAACTTGTTATATAAGTAAACATTGGAATTCCGGTTAATTAGGGGTGAACGAAAAATATAATACTCTATGATATTGACTTTTACAGATCATTATCTACTGAAAAATTTCCATGTATGAGGAAATTTGATGGGAAAATGTTCTCTATATTTAGGATTATCATATATTTGTGAGAAAGATTTTTTTTTGCTTGATAGTCAGCTAGATTAAATGTAAATGAAAGAGTTAACTGACATTAACATGCAGGCTGTGACGAGAATTTCAACATACAATATCATTTCTGGTACCAAAAAATTTGTAGAAAAGTGTGATAGGATAAATTTGTCTCTTTAAATAGATTCTAAAATAAAATAAGCTTGCAGCTGTAGATAATATAAAATTAGCGCAATAAATAAATTAAATAAAGCTACCTCTATTTCATTTTACTTATGCTTATTTATTTTATAGTTCAGTTTATACCTTCTGAATGCATATTTAACTAATCAATACTATAATTTAGGGTGGCCCCCGATATTTTCTAGATCCCCATGTGGCCCTCGAGCCCCAAAACAATTGCTCACCACTGTCCTAACTTTTCATTCTTTTAAAGTTACTTAAATATAAATGATTTTACTCACAAAACCACATTCGTTGAGCCGAAAGATCACCTCCGGGCTTTGATGATAAATCATATTTTAATGAAATCGTAATATGTGATCAAAAAAAGTTTGACTTAAATGAGAGCGATTGCGTATGACACGGAAAAATGTAATGCAGCTTCACCCTTACACTTTTTTTTAAAAAAAAGAGTTTTTAAAATGTGGTTTTCAAAATGCTCTATAACTTTAACCTTTCATACAAAACATACAGTTTTTCTCATAAAAATAGAATTTCAAAAAAAAAAAAAAAACATTACAGATTTTACAATAAAGCAACTTATGAACTCTAGAGTAGCTAGTCACATGAGTGAGCCCTGTATCAAAATTTCTTGGAAACCTTTTTTGGCAAAATAAATAAAAAAAGATCGCATTGATGAAGTAAAAATAAGTATACATACATATTTAAGAAAATCGTTTCTTAAGAGTTAGCTTAGTTGTTTAATAGGCACTTTTTTAATTTTTTCCCGGAAAATGCATTTATATATAATAACATTTATAGCAGAAGATTATTTCAGTTTTTCAAATTCTTTTGTTACTATTACCGGTATTGGTAAGTCGAATAACCGATGTGTGTGTGTGTCTTATAGAAGTTTCATGACAATTTTCAATAATTTTTAGCTTTAAAATTTTTTTTCAGCTGTTCAGATTCTTTTAGCCGCTTACTTTTGAATGGAAGGGTCAAAAATAGTAGTAGGCTTGCTGTTGTAACATCTGGAAGAATGAGAATAGAATCTGTCAGAAATGAGACTTTTTTAATTTCCATATCAATGTGTTTTCTCTAATTTTGGTTCGTAGTAAATTAATAACTTAATTTTGCATTGTTTTTGATACATTATTTATTCCACCCTGTGGCTTCAAATGAAGATCTTTTAAAACAGGATCATAATTAGATATTAAGTGTACAACTGACATGAAATTACCGGATTTGGTATTATGGACTATTTAAGGTAAATTACTCGACGCTAAAGTAATCATTATACATATATATGATTCAATACATTTCGCCAGAAAGTAAATTTACTGTTGATTTCACTCTCCAATTGAATATCCATTTTATTTCCAAGAAAATTAATATGCTGCCGAGAATTAATATGCTGAGTTTTGATAGTCAATGACACATTGCGTGTGTGAGGAAAATTGCTTTTAACGGAAACAGAATTAATCCATGTAGAGGAATAAAATTTGCTTTGACGATCAGTAACAACCAACAAAAGTGGTAACATAGATTGCTGAAAATAATTAAATAACATAACAATTGTCTGACAGTTTTTACACCAGCCTTGTTTAAATATAAGTAATAAAAATTTGTAAAACCTCTCTTTTAAATACTGGATCCTTTGGATATGGTTCTTGAGGCCATTGGTTATTTCTTTTTTGTTCGGATTCTCTTTAAGTCTCACCAAAATTACCTCACACCATTCGTCACTCTCTTTAGAATTTCTATTAGACATTTCTGTTTCTGAAGATTGATAGACCATGAGTTTCAGAAGATTCTGAAAATACAACAAAACATAAATTTACTCTATAGTCTAAACCAGCTGCAAACCTACAGATAATTATTTGAATCTCATTAAGTCTCTAATAGTTTCTCATTTAAATTAAGCCATTGTCTTAAATTAAATATAGAGGTCTCGATAGTTATTCGTATTTATGATGCGAATATCCTAATAGACACAAGTATTTTAATTAAGATCTCGATTCTTTAATCATTCTTTTGCTATTTGTGAACTGGAACCGCAAAATGATTCGGATACGATTAAAAAATACAAACAATTTGAGTTCTTTAATGAAAATTAAATATTGAAGTTTTAATAAACATTATTATGTAACATGAATGCACTATATAAAGAAATTGTATACTATAATGTCATAAATTTTCTACTATTTACCTTATGAACTTCAGAAAAATATTTTAACACAAGAGCCAGTCATAAAATTTTATGTATTTAGATTCTCCTCATGGGAAATTTTTATTATTAGCAAAGAATTAAAATTGCTCGGAGTAATTTAGGAAATATAAGAGCTTTTATAATATAACATTAGTTTTCTTTAAAAAAAAAATAATTACGAAAATACACCATCATCCCCATCACTCGCTGTCTTCTCCATACGTTCATGATAACAAATAAAAGGTTTTGAGCACACACACACACACACAGTAAAATATAAAACAAGTAATATAAAAAAAAATTATAAGTAAATTCCTACTTAGATCAACAAAGAAAATTTTTTTAGCTACTTTTTATTAAATAGTTACAATTAATATAACTATGTATATACATATGACAGAATCACAACATTAAGCGGTAATTAATTTTTATTAATTATCATTAAAGTATCTTATTGTCATCCAGAACAATAGTGTTTATAAAATTTCAACTCAACTGAATGCTTTTAAACGTGAGGGAAAAAAACCTTTTCAAGTGTTGACACACAAGTCGCCAAAAAATGATGCCAACGTGGCTGTATTTGTAATTCTTTAAATAATTAGTTTTAATCCGTTATTTTTTAATTTATTAACGATTGAAAATTCCACCAAGATAAATAAATAAATATATATATATATATAGAGAGAGAGAGAGAGAGGGAGTTACTAGTAGGAATTGAAGAAAGACAACAACTTTTTTTAACAGTTTTAAAATAGCACTAACGTTTTTTTCCCCTTCTTTTCGATTAATATACTCTAACACGGCTTAAGATCGTTGATTGCTCCTGAAACGTGAATGAGGCAGTTATATAGAGTGTCCGGGCTTAAAGTACCCAAAAGTAATGGCTTTTTATCACGGGACTACCCATCAGAATGTAATAAACTGTTCATTCATGGATTTGAAATCCCTCCGAAATTTTTTGAGTCTAGTCCGCGATCTGCCGCACGTACTCGCATTATTCGGCAATCGCAAACAATAAACTTTTTACATTGACTTCATTAGTAAAGATGTGGACGCCACAGCAAAAGGTGCAGTGCGTACTTTGGTTAATGGAATTTAAATCAGTTACGCGTGTGTACAGCGAAGTGTTCGAACAGAATGGGATGTCGTTACTGACTTGCCTAATACACTTATCAGGACTCCTACAAAAGTAATCCCTCACATGATTAACAGTGTCTTCTATCACGAAAACTTAAAGACTACTTGCCAGTTTGAGGTACCAAAATTCCCGTATCCTTTAAAGCTCTTTCCCATTCGTGAATAGATTTTGATGTCGGAGGATCGGTTTTTCTTCTGCTTTTTCACCCTTCGGGTGTTTCATTGTAATGAACTGGAACTCTAGTTAGTCAATCATCGACCAATATAAATGAATCATTCGCATATTCTATCATAAAGTATATGCATAGAAATTTTCATTCCATTCACATAACTTCTCGTTATATTATAGAGTATTCTTTTTATGTTGTAGAGTAGGGGTCGGCAACCTCATAGCTGTGGTGTGCCATGATTCTTGATGACACACAGTAGGAAATATTTGAAACAATCCGATTACCACAACAATGCATTCAGAGTTATAGGGAACAGAGGTCAAAAATACAGATTTAGAGTTTTATTATATATTAATTATGTGCATCATTTAAAAATAATTATTAGTAAAAAATATAAGCAACATAAAATACAACTATGCCTTCAACATAAATAAAAAACTTAAACTGTACATATAATACGTATCATGCTTCTCTTTTAAGAATATTCATTAAAATAAACAACATAAAATACAGGTATTCTTCCGATATAGTTAAATAAAAAATTAAAATTCTAATGCGAATCTCTTGTTTCGCAAAGCTCCAATTAATATCACGATATCAGGGGTATAATTTGTGACTTTCAATTTTACACGTGATTCGAAATATTTAGTTGTTAAACAACTTCTTTGTGAACTCAAAATATATTTCATATGAGAAAAGTTTGTTCACATACAAACGTGGTGAACCAAAAGTGGCAAAAAAAAAAACATGCACAATTTTCTTCAAACAATAAATCGCTCCGGCAATGACTTACAACAATTTAAATTAGTTGCGGTTTATCGATAGAGTTATCTTCCAGATCTTTTCTTAATTCTATAAATCCGGTTTTCAATAATTTTGAAGATTTTTTTCACAACGCAACAATGAGTGATGTTTCATTTTACAAGTATTACATAATTGTTTAGATAAATCGCTAAGAATGAGTGGCATTTATATATTGAAGGGAATATCACATTATCATTACACGTCACATTCCCTTATCAGAGAATATCCCATTATTATTGATCATAATTAGCCTGGGTAATCGCGATGGTACATTGGCTTTAGCTATATGACATTTAGGGAGATAACAAAAATATTTTTATTGTCAAAGTTAACTAATATTTGTAAATTAGGAATTTTAATTGCAAAATCATTTAAGAACACTTAGTGTCATTAAATAAATGCGTAGAAAAACTTCTACAATAAAATATGCAGTTACAAAACTAGAATGTAATAATTAATTAAGCAACGATGCTGAACATATACCAAAATTTTATTTTGTATGAAATACCTACTTTATTTTGACTTGAAAAAATATAAACCCTGACACACATGCATTAAAAAATTAATTAATATATGTTTCTTTAAAAAATAAAATATTTATATCATTAAAAAGTAAAATCAAATTTTAGATAAGTAAAAGCCTAAATTGAAAATTTTTATCTATCTTCAAAACAAATAAATTCAAAAAAATATTTTAAGTCAGCAAAGAAAAATTTTATTTTTTAGTTACTTTTTATTAAATAACTAGAATTAATATAAATATGTGTATACATATGACAGAATCACAATATTAAGTTGTAAAATACAAAGCTATTTTCCTTGTAATTTTATATTTTCCTATCTATATAGGGTGTTGGACTATTATTTTTGTTACTATTTATTCGTTCATTAAATTTAATTGCTCCAATAAAATAGTATAATAAAAAGAAATTACATTCTCAGAAATTACGCCAACCCAAAATGGGATTCGAACCCACGACCTTTAGATTAGAAATCCAACGCGCTATTAATTGCGCTACATGGACACAACGAACGGTTTTCCTTTTTATATATGGTGTTGGAATATCATTTTTATTTTTTATTTATTCATTAATTATTCAAATATTAATGAATTCATATTTGAAAAATCTGTATTAACATCAAGTGTCACATCCTCTACAAGTTTAAAAGAATGCATTTCAACTTGATGGGATGAATAAAAAGTATTTTATCACAACGATTGAAAATTCGAACAAGATATATATATATAAATAAATATGTATAGGGAGAGTGTGGGAACTAATAACAGAAATTGTGTGGAAAAAAAAAGTTATGTCTTCTTATCTAAGTTTATTTTCCCCTGAAAGCTTACATAGAACATTTAAAAGAATTTTGAGAACTGAAATCCAAACAAATAACTTATAACTACAAGAATAAACATCCCTATATTGCTGTTATTACAATAAGTATTCCTCCCATTAAAAGCCGTTGTGTTTGTTCACTTGATATCATTTATCTCTTAACGATATGTATCATTCAATTTTTTCAAGCTTCAAATGTAATTGGAAGAGATCGATTAGTTTTAAAAGAAAATAGTTTTCCTCTGATCCAAGTAGGTAATAAAAAAAGTTCATAATATAGTTTAGCGATTTCAGTTATGTGTAATGACATTCAAACGTTTGTTTAAATAAACATTTTTCTCGAATAAATATTTGGAGTTTTTTTAAGCTACACATGAAATGGCAATACGCACAATGACGCTGTTTTCATCTGTTTGTATTAAAGTTTAGTGAATTTGCCTTTTTTATTTCAGTTTCAAGATGTTTTTCCGGCGGTCTGTTCTCCTAGATTGTGCGCTAAGAATTATCTCACAGAACCCATATGGCGGAACTATACGGTAATTTTTAAATTTGAAATTTAATGAAAATATCATAATTTTATTTTATAATTGAGAAATTATCATTCTTATCAATTTTTATGATTCATAAGAACAATTATTCTTTTATTCATAATATTTCATTAGAAAATTTCAATGAATTAAAAAGTTTTAGTTGCCATCCGTAGTAAAATGATAAATATTTATTAATATTGCAAAAAAAAAAAAAGTATTCACAGAACTTAAATGTTTCTTTTAAAGAAAATACTTTTATTTATTCTAAATTTTAAGGCTTCAGAAATTAAATAATTTTTAGAAAATATGAGACGGAATTTTTTCTTAAAAATATATTCTTAAATTTTTTAAGCAGATTAAAAAAAATTCATGATTATTAATTTATCCATGAAAATAAGAAGTATCAAAACTTTTTTAACGCATAAAATGATTTTTTTTAAAAAAAGGAACATAAAGAATTCAGTTAATATGCCTTTAAAAAACGAGATTATTCTTCTTTTTCCTTCCCAAATTAAAAACATTTTAAATAATAAAAAGATACGAGTTATTCAAATTATTCTTATTAATTACAATATTTAAACAGAACATTAATCAAAAATTGTAAATGAAGCTTTCTGAACCAAAATATTTTTAAATTTCATCGAAAAACTGTCATGCTACATCAATTTAATATATATTCGTGGTCACAATTACGCAATGTAAGTTTAGAAAAAATATCCTGGAACTAGAAGTAATTTTTATTTATATATAATTATCACATTTTATTAATATTTAACTATTTTTAATAAAATATATTATTATAGGAAAAAATTAATAATTTGAGAATTCAAATCAGTATTTACAATATATTTTTCAATGAATGGACTATATTTGGATACTATAAATTATCATTATTAGTAAGTATAAATACCTACAATGAAAAATTATAATTCTGCCATTTATTTTATTCATTTACTTTGCATTTATTTATTCCAATTATGTGTTTACTTAATCTACTTTTTTTATTTATTGTTTTTATTCGCATACTATGTTTAGTTTTAAGCTGCCGAGATCATATCTGATATTATCATTATCACTCTTATACAAGTTACATAAATGGAAAGGCATAATAGAACGTGTAACAATTTTGAAAAATCAAACAAATAAAGAGTAAAATTTAGAGCACAAAAAAAAAGCTTGTGAATAAATAATTTTTAAAAGGACAGCATATAATTAATTTATTGATGCAAGATTATGATCTAGAATTAAAAATTCAGATCACAAAAAAAAAAATCATTGTATCGTATTTAACTGAAAGTTTAATATAAAAGTTATACATTATTCACTTGATCTAAAAAAACAACTCAAACCTGTAAGATAGTTAAACCTGAATTTTTAGTCATATATAATGCAATAAACAAAAGTATTTGTAGACCAAAATGTATATTTTAAGAAACTTTCCATGAGATTTTATTTTAAATTAAATTTTTATTTTTTTCTTACCTTACAAGAATGATCTACGCAGATAAGTGTTTCTCTCAAACTCTAGTTCAGGGATGGCGGACCAATGGCACGCGTGCCATTGATGGTACGTGACACAATATTTTTGGCACGCCGTTACAGTTTAGTTCAAAATAACAAAGTTCACTATGTAGTAATCCTCACAAGGGATTTCATTCGCGCTATTGATGCTAAAATGCATGTTTTCATAAACGGTATTATTACGAGAAACTACAAGTACTTCCCAAACTTGAAAAAAAAAATATCAAAGGTTTAGATATACATGAGAAACCAGACGAAGAAAAAGTTATTGAAGAGTTTATTTCATAATTGATTTTTCACTCAAGGAATTTTCAGCGAGATGTTCTCAGTACAAATAATGATCGGAAACACCCAAGTTTATTATGTGCCCTGATGTGACTTCATTTGAGATAAACTAAACGTCCCAATTCAACTGGTTGGAAGTTGAAGAATTTTAAATGCAACTGATTGTGATTTCCAGTGTAGTTCAATATGGATTAATAAATTTATTGAAATAAGGGAAAAGTTGGAATTGATACATAGTAAAAATGCTAGTAATGAAATTTTGGAAACATGGAATTTTTGATTCCAGACACATTTAACTGTTTTCTTTTAACTCATGCTATTATAACCACATTTTCATTTACCTATGCCTGCGAGTTATTATTTTCAGGGTTGAATAACATTAAAGACTCGCTTGGAAAACGTTTTACAGATGACTCCAATACATGCATTCTACTGTGAAAATAACATCTTACAATCCCATTATAACTGATTTGTCATCTAATTTGCAGCGATAGAAGTCCCGCTAATGTTACTTTAGTTTGAATTACTCGTAATTAGCTAAAACATTTACTACTATAAGAAGTATTTACTACTATTATATATATAATGTAATTTTTCGTTGTGAGTAAAGAGTTTTGAGTTGTTAGTCTTTTATTTTATCATTTTCGCAATACAAGTCAAAATTATTTGACGGCTCGTCTATACCTTATTATAAATTTCTTAAGAAAAAATGTCACATTGATTCATGAAGGTTCGCCACCCCTGCTCTAGTTTCTATGGCACACGTGCCATCTGTTACCGCATTAAAGGTTGTGGCGCACTAAGAAAATAATCATCCAATTACTTTTATTAATAGAAATATTTACGAATATAAATTTTTATATTTATTGTTTTTGTACATCCTAACTGAAAATAATATTTTAGTTGTTTATCATTTTTCTCTTGAAACTGGGCTTTACATGTCCAATTCCTTCTATTAGCTCACTCACTCTAGAAAATATATATATATATATATATATATATATATCCGCACGGGTGAACTGAAAAATTAAACAAAAAAAAAGCTTTTTGCATGTCTCAGCAGAACAAAAAAACACCTTTGTTAAATTTTAAGTCTGTAAATCTAATAGCTGATATAAAAAGGATTTTTTTTATTTATAACTCCTCGTAACACTCTTGAGGGTCGATTTTCGAAAATACCTCCCTAAAATGATCTCTGCTCAGCAAAAGTAACACATTGTTAAAAGTTTTGTGTAATGAACGCTTAAAATAGTGTAAATAATTTATATCTGAAAGTGTAATACGTTAATCTTACTTTCTATTGTATTTATTTTATGTTAAAATTGTAATATTCGCAAGTAACGCCGTTTCTTAAATAATAATGGCGATTCAATGAAAAACATAGCGAAATGTTGACGATAGAGTCAAGTTGGTAAATGTCTAGCTACATTCATAGCTTGAGCTTTATTAGAACTTTGTAAGACCCGCCGTGTAGAGGAGCGATACATGTTATTGCTTTATCTACCGCATTCTGATTTACTGCAGTTTTTTTCATGCAATATTTTATTTTTGGATCACTACATTGAAAATTAAGGGATTTACATAAAAAAAATACTCCACTTTGGGAAATTTAATCCGTTAGAGCTAATAAATTAATTAAAGATATTCCACTGTAAAATTAATTATATACACCGTTCACTTAAAATAAATAGTCAAATCGTTTTCTAAGGTCTTCATTAACATACAAAAACATATTTTTACATTAATTCTTCTTTCGGACAAAAATGATAATCTTTAAAATCCGCTGAAAACGCAATATCTGCTACAAGACTATTCGCCTTCCCCGCTAAAATACTCATCATAGAGCCCGTGCTGCCATATATCTTGGAAGAATGAATTTCAAAGAATATTCCTGCTAAATTGGTGTGGTAGTTAGGAGAAGGGGGTACCAGGTCAGGTGTCGTCCACGTCACTTGACCATGATTCAAAATTACGTGGTCCGTTGCTAAAAGCCCTCGTGTAGCTGAACAATGCAACGTTAATATTCACTCACTCCAAAAAATACAGTACAGTAGTTATAATTATTTTTATAATTAAAAATGCAATATCTGCCTATTCAATTAAAATTATAGCGTTATAATTAACTACTAACCACAAACAAATTCCGAAAATTTGTCCAAATGATGTACTAGTGTGAAAGAGAAAGTTTATTTACTTTAAGTACCAGAAGCGATATAGGTATTTATTTTGAAAAAAGATCAATTTCTTACTACCAAATGTGCATAATAAAATCGTAAAAAAAATATTCAAATAAAGAAAGATTTATAACCTCTACCTTCAAAACTTAGTTTTATTCTGAAATAAAAAAAAAAGTATTAGGGATTACGCTAATTACAGGAATAAATTAGAAGCGAGCGCCTTGCGTAGCCAAAACAAAAAAGATTTCGTCACAAATAAAAGATAGATATATGCTGTCGTGGGCTTTTTTGCAGCGCGCTCTAGAATTGCTTGCAGATGGCAGAATTTTTTCCTACATTTTGACAAATATCGTTATATTTTGGACACTTCCCACAATATCTTTATAAATTATAGCCTATGCTATAAATAATAACCTATGTGTTATTCTGATGTATAAGTCTGTGTCTGATGTTATTCTTACTCTAAAGTTTCATTAAAATCCATTCAGTTGTTTTTGCGTGAAAGACGACCAAACATTCAAACAAACTTTCGCATTTATAATATATATCTAGATTTATCTTGTTCAAATTTTCAGTCGTTAATAAAATAATTTCTATTCATCCATTTAAAGTAGGAATTGACTTAATTTTTTTATATATATTACTTGCGTGTTGTAAATTATCTTCTTTTCGTATCATTTTAATTATTCAAACGTCTGTTGGACTTCTCAAAACTCATTTCTTGATATTTTTTCTGAAGATTAGTTTTATTTTATACAGCTAATCACAATCAAAGTTCCACTTTCAAAATACTGTAAAAAATGAACCACTGCTCAGAATAACTTCAAATTCGAACTGAATATATTTGAAAAAGAGGAAAACGATATGGCATCAATAAATTTATTGGAGATTAGTTATCTGAGTTGCTCTTTGTATGGCTTTTGGCTCAAGGACAGTTAAAGACCTGTTTTCCCCATCCAATTTAGTATGATCTTGCCTGGTAGATGGGCTTTTCAATAACAGTAAAATAGCTGTTGAATGACTTGGAAGGCATTTTTTCCGGTAAAAAATTGAAACAATCCTGCTCATTGAACAATACAGTTGGTTTAATGTGCAGCTCATGCCAAAGCCATCGTAATTCGATTCAAAATACCACTTGAAAGTAAATCCACTTTCGTTATGCCTCTTACAAAGCTATCTTTTGATACTGTAAAGTCCTAACCATGTAAGTGGAAAAACTTGATTGATATTTTGAGGGTTTATTTTCAAACACACAGGACAGTTCACAGACATTAAATATTTACAGTACTTTGTACTTTGTGTTGACTTCACGCGTCTTTTCATTAACATGTCCTTTGGGTTCTTTTGGGGCCAGAATTAATGGCAACTCTTTTCCAACCAAAACTCAAAAAGTGAAACGTGAATATAAGATGCAAATTAGATAGTTTTTAAATATCAAAAGTTTGAGTAAGTGAGAGAGCAATTTGGGGAATGTTGGGATAGAGAGTGATACGTTTGTGAAGTGACAGCCAGCAGAGGTTATTCCGAAGATAGAGCCATTAGGTCAAGGTGCATACCATTGCACTCGAGTAAAAATGAAACTCCCTTATGATTAGATCGGCGATCGGATCAAGGTAGGATTGACTATTTAATATTAGGACGTGATATTATTGGAATTGAGATTAGGTGGGTTAGATATTGATAGTGGTCCGAGTTACGTTACTTCGGTATTATTGATATTGTGTGTTATGTCATCGTAGATTCTCTCGCATATATTATTATTATCTAATCCAGTGTTTCTCAAACTGTGGGGCTCACCCCCTAGAGGGGCGTGATAACCCTACAAGGGGGGCGCGAGTATATCGAAAAGTCGAAAACAAAAGATTAGTTTTAAAAAAAGTAATTTACTAAAAGGAAACAAAACAATATACAATCAGACAATAAAAAATAAAATACACATTTACACTGATATAATATACTTATAAATGTATCAATACTACACAGTGTGTCTCATAATTAATTTAACAGTTCTAAGCTAAGAACAAGCTTAATAAATACCAAAGACCCGATAGGTATGTCATAAAATTATATACAAAATGTAATACTTATTTTGATAATATGCACGGTTTATAATTAAAGTCATATTGTAGCTTTGCGTCAAAGCATATAATTATTGAATTCAATACAAAGATATTGCATGGAGGGGGGAGCGAGGAAAATTTTGACTGAAAATTGGGGCGCAAATACAAAAAGTTTGAGAAGCACTGATCTAATCTGTTAGAAGCTTAAGTTTGAAGGTCTTAATAAAGACAAATTAAGATCAATGGAATCTTATAGTTCTTTCGCAAATTCGACACCTCTAGCTCACTCAGATAATCAAGGAGAAGGGCACCCTAGGGGGGGGGGGCAATTTCACAACATATGTTTTAAGTAAAAAATCGTTGAAAGTCGAGTTCATGACACTTGTAGAGAAATAATCCAAGTTACTCTCGCTGGTGGAGCTAAAAATACAATCTCTCGTCGAGAGGAATTCACTCTCTACAAATCTCCATACTACTCTCACGGACGGAGCCCAGAGAATCGACCACTCTCGTCAAGAGGTAATCACTGACTGCCACTGGCGTGGCACTCGCGCATGCGCAGTGCTTCGGATCAGTCCGCGTTGCCACCTAGAGTTTCAGAACAGGTCTAGAGTTCGTTACAAACTCTTCCCGTCTCCAAATTTTGCTTTCTCCGGACACAGGAAAAACAAAAGTTCTTTGTTCTAGTTCTAAGGAAAGAAATTGAGAAATTCATCACGGACACCTTCCGCCTCCAGGATTTGCTTTCTCCGGACATAGGAGAAACAAAAGTCTCTTCTAGTTCAGTTTATCTATATTAAATGCAAAAAATGTTCAACATTAACAAGATCATTTTTTATAATGCTATATTGGAAGCGTTCTCCGCTCATGACCAGGCCATAAAAAGAACTTATGCACACAATAAAAGTAACATAGAAAGTATATATGCAGCCAAAACACAAAAATATATGAAATAAAACTAGTAATTAATTGATTATACATGATGAACTAAAAAAGAATACACACATATATTACACATTACAAAATTATTTTAAAAAACAACGACAATATGGATATACATTGTATGTACACATATATTGTCCTATTTAGACTGATTGTAGGTAGTTCCTACTTAAGCAATCCACATTCAAATTGTCTTTTCCTTTTTTATGCGTTTTGGTAAAATTGGAAGATTGCAAGGTTGTCCAGCGTAGCAATCATCCATTATTACCAGCATTTTTTTTCAGCCATACCAAAGGATTGTGGTCTGTCTGAATGTAAAATTCGGTTTACCCGTCGATATACCCTTTCAATTATTTTATTGCATATAAGCAATTTTTTTTATTGCTGCACACTCCTTTTCCGTGGTGGAATATTTCCTCTCAGTAGCAGTCCATTTCTTACTGAGAAACAATATAGGATGTTCTTTACCCTTATCATGGGGTAACACAACCCCATATCCCTGATTCGCGTCTATTTGTATTATGAATAATTTGGAAAAATCGGTTGCATGTATAACACGGGCTTCCCAGAAAGCTTTTCTTTTAACATTTTAAATGACTCATTACATTTGTCATTCCATACAGTTTTACCCTTTTTATTAACCCCTTTCAACAAATCTGTTAAAGGCGCGACTATAGCGGAAAACATAGGAATGTATTGTCTATAGTACCCAGCTAATCCTAAAAAAGCTCTAATTTGTGTTTTAGTACTAGGATACGGAAAATTTTGAATTGCTTCTATTTTTAGTTCAGCGGGAGAACGTTTTTTTCGACATAAATCGTGACCAAGGTATTGTACTTCTTGTAGTGCAAATTAGCACTTAGAGGGTTTTATAGTTATATTAGCCTTTTTTAATCTTTCTAAAATTTCTTGTAAATGTTTTAGACGTTCCTCGCACGTTTTCGAAAAAATTGCAATGTCATCTAAATAAGAAGTAGCATATTTTTCACATTGGCTTAGAATTTCGCTCATCATTTTGCTAAAATAATAAGGAGCGTTTTGAAGCCCAAATGGCATGCGCAATATATACGCCGAAGCTGGTAGCTAATGCAACAATTTTCTGGGCCTTGGGGCTTAGCAGAATTTGCCAGTAACCTTTAGTTAATTCTATCAAAGTGATAAACTTGGCTGCTGCCACAGTTTCAACGCGTTGTTTTATATTAGGGATCAGATAAAACTCAGCGTCATTTCATTTAATTTTCTGTAGTCGATACAGGGTCTAGACTCCTTACCTGGTTTCTCGACAAGGATCATGGGTGAAGTTACTCAGATGGTCCTAGTTCGATAATTTTGTATTTTAGCCTTCTTTCAACTTTGGCTTTTAAAATTTCGTTCTGCCTTTTTGTCATTCTATAGGGCTTATGTTGTTCTCGTTTGTCACTGAATAAACCGATATCATGTTCCACTAAATTGGTTTTCCCTGGAATGTTTGAAAATATAGCAGAAAACTTAATTAACAGTCTTTCCAACTGCATAATTTGCTCATCATCAAGTCTTTCTTTGAGTTTATTATTTTCTACGATTTCCCTGAAATCAAATACATTGGGGTTAGTTAGCATATAGGGAAATTCCTCCTCCAATTCTGATGGCTCAGTAATCTCCTCAGTATCAACAAACACCACGTTCAAAAGCTCAGGTCTCTTATGATAAGGTTTTAACATGTTAATGTGTTCCCTTCTTGATTTCCGTCAAAAGTAACCACGTAGTTCGTTTTGGATAAATGTTTCTCTACCTCACTTGTTCCTTTCCATTGAGGAGCAAGCTTATGCGGTTGGTTTATAGTTAACACTAGAACGGCATCTGCCTGCTGAAATTCCCTTTTTATGGCATTTTGTCATTCTATTTATTTCTCCTGTCCCTCACTTCTCCCATTCTAACCGTTGCCAAGCCTCTATATTTCTCTTCAGTCTATTTATTAACTCGAAGACATACTCTACGAAGGTGTCTTCTTTTTTCTCGAGATCTAACCATCTCTCATACAATAAAGTGACCGGGGTTTGAATATTGTTCTTATATACTATTTCGGCCGGACTAAAACCTGTACTTTCATGAGTTACTGTCCGCAAAGCAAATAGATCAGCCGGCACTTAAATTTCCCAATTTGGGGCGGCCTCAATGCATAATACCCTTTAACCCTTAACTTCGCAATTTTTAAAATTTCTATGAAAAAATTATATCAGCTAGTTCTCAAGTAGTAATAAAAGGGAAAAATATGAAAAAAAAAAATTAAGCAGCTTTAAATTGAATTTCAGTTATTTTTTTGTTTGTTGCAGAAGTCCAATATGCAGTAGTGCTGTAAATTACAAAACTTTTTTTTATATGATTCATTTATATTCATCATAAAATGTTTAAATTTCTTACCTGGTAATTTATTTCGTCAATAAACAAGAGGAAGAATAAAATATAATGGATTCTTTTTATAGCAAAAACACAGTTCTTGAGGCATCAGATTTTTATAATTGTGATTTCTAGAAAAAATGTACTTCCATCTAGTGACAAAATTAGCATGTATTTCGTTGCAGTAATCTATTTTTTCCTCAGATAAGTGATTTGCAGGTAATTAAAAAAATATTGAGTCTGTTAAATTAAAATAAATCATATGTTGCAGAAATGCAACAGTGCGAAGTTAAGGGTTAAAAACCGTTTTACCGTTCGATGGAAACGCTGCACAAGATTTCTCTGGGGATGGTAAACTGAACTTCGGGAAACCTTTATGCCAAACCTCTTAAAAAAATTCGACAGTCAAGCGACTCATGAAATATGTCCCTTGATCTGTTTGTATTTCCCTCGGAAAACCCATTCGACTAAAAACTTGCAAAAGTGCATTTACTACAAATTTTGAGGTCCTATCCGGCATCGGGATGGCTTCAGGATACTTGGAGGCTAAACACATAATTGTAATGAGGTATTTGTTGCCTTCAGTGGATACACGCATAGGCCCACAAGCATCTACATTAATTTTATTAAAGACCTCAGAAATTACTGGTACAGTCACTAAAGGGGCTTTCTTTTTATCGTTGATTTTTCCCACACGTTGACAAGGGTCACAGGTTTTTACAAAGTCTTCGATTTCTTTGTAACAATTAGGCCAAAAGAAATGTTTCAGTAACCGGTCTTTTGTCTTAAGAACTTCTAAATGATCGGAAGTTCCATCATGACAAATTGTTTTGATTTGCTCTCTAAGGATTTCCGGAACTACAATCAAACATTCCTCTACCCCTAACTTAATTATTTTCTTTTTTACTAGAATCCCATTTCTAATCCCATAATCTGCCTCATTTCCTTTTTTTTACTAACTCTATTATTGGGGAAAGTTCTTTTGCTGTTCAGCAATAAAAGTACTCGATTTTATTTGAGTCACTGGATTTATGGGGCTGCAACAGTCAACAGGAGGCAATATCTCTTCGTTCTCAGAGTTATCTATTCCCTCTTCCAGATTTAACTCAGTCTGTTCATTTTGGCTTGATTCATTAAAAAAATTTCATTTTCCTTACTTTGTCGCATTTGCGAGGGAATAACAACAGCATTTACTTTTCCGACATACGGGGAACTATTTTCTTCAATTCCTTGGAGAAAAGCCGCGGTTTGGTTACTTAATATATACTGCCCCTGATCCAAGTGGTTCCCTATAACAGCTGCTTTGGATATTACTGTACCCAAATCACATTCAATTTTCACCTCAGCAACAGGTAAGCATGTCATTTGATTGTCCAGGAGATGTCGAGCCCCTTCATTCTGTCTCTTTCTACGTATGTTTGGCAAATAACATCTACCATTGCTCCCGTATCTCTTAGAATAGACATGATAAATCCGTTTACTCTTCCTTCTAATGCAGTGGTTCTCAAACTTTCACTACTAGCGACCCAATTTTCAATCAATTTTTATTGCGCCCCCCCTAAAAATAATAATGTATTGAATGCAATAATAATGCACTTTGGCGCTAAAGCTACAATACGGTTATAATTATAAAACGCACAAATTAACAAGCTAAGTATTAAATTTTGTATATGTGTTACTTTTAAGTAATATATATTTTTATTTTAATTTTATTTTTTAGTTCGATTCACTATAAAAGCGCGTTTTTTAGTTTGTTTTAAAACTATAATTTATTTTATAATTATTTTTATATACTTTACACAATAAAAATCACAATTCCAGTGAATAATTTACTTAAGAGAAAATATACTTACCTACTTTCAAGGACTTCAATTTTGCTTTGATAATTTGAGAAAAATTCCAATTAAACTAAAGAAAATGTTTCAAATGTGCGTGTTCTTAATAAAGGATATAAATCAGACACTTTTCGCTAACAATACAGAAACGTTATTTTCCAGCAAAACTCATATTTTGTTCACGTTTTTGTAGTTTTGCTGTCGTTTGATGATCTACAAATAGCATTTTGAATTTTTTCTTCCTTGTGTTTTTCTGACAAGGCGAAGTGCTACATTATGGCTTCATAGTTTTCTTCATAGAGTTCTTTAGGCAGCATTTGAAAATTTCAAATCAATTCAAACATTTCATGTATATCACTTTTCTCTAATTTACTTTCGCTATCTTGATTAATATGTGTTATTTCAGCAGGTTCTTCAATTGCTTGATCAGTTTCAACTTCTTTCAGTAGGGATCACAGATGTCCATTTTATTTTTATATTCAGCTCATTTACATTTATAAACCATAATAAGTCGTACAACACAGCAATCAAAACCACAAAATTGCTCATGGGGAAAGTGTAGCATGTTCTAAAAATAATTGTGTAAAACGTTTTTCATTATGCATTATATGTTTCAGAATACTCATAAAAATACATCTTGGCCAAATAATCCTTCAAAGTGCTCAATATGCTTATCCATATATCATAAAACTCATTCACATGGGAAAAAAAGCATCAGAAAAATATTATTTACAACTTTCCTAAAAGAAAAAGAGACGGATGAAACATACCATACAGTTTGAAGGTCAAATATATGATAATCAAAAGTAGTATTTTAGGAGTTAAAGGAAACGTTAGAAAAAAAATCTCTCATTGTGGGATTACAGTAAAGCAAACAAAATGTCTTTTTTTATTTGGTTATAGGATCAAAGATGGCTAATGAGCATTTGAAGTGGGATCTTTTATTTATGATGATCACCAGATGATAAAAATAAATTATATCGGTGTAAATGTGTATTTTTTTATTATGTCAGAAAGCACTTTGTTTTACTTCATTCCAAAAAATTATTTTTTAAACCTTTTATTTTCAATATGCTCGCGCCCCCTTCGCAGAATTACCGCGACCCCCCAGTTTGAGAAGCACTGCTCTAATGTATAAGGATCTAAGAGACTTCCTTCCGACTTTACACCTATTCGGACCAAGTCTGCTTTCTGAGTTTTCAAGTTAAGGCATTGTGGACGTAAATGGTTGAAAAATCCACATTCGTAGCATTGGAGCATTTTCCTCTTATCAAAATTCAACTCGGGTGCTTTCCCTGAATTACGTGCATCGTTATGATTTTTAAAATGTGTGCCCTGAAAAGTTTTATTTCCTTCAAAAAGTTTACTATGAGAATGAGAATCACCTATTTGTATATCTGCTGTTCTCAATTTATGGTGTCCTAATTTCATTTTCCCTCCAATCGTTTTTTTTTTTTTTTTGCATCTTCAAATTCCTCAAGTTTTCCTACCAAATCTTTTGGTGAAGTAATTGTTATCCATTCATCTAGGAAATGTTCCTTAAATTCATTTGGGATGCGCCTTTTAATTTGATATCAACCAGCATTAGGTCTTTTAACTGTTGAAAAGTTTCTATTTTTAATCCATTTAGCCACCCATCTAAAAATGTCTTAAGTTCGTGGTAAAAATCGTACCACGTAGCATCCGAATTTTTCTACGTCTTAACCAGTTGTCGAAACTTCTCTGCGCTTAATTTAAACCTTTTAAGCAACACTTCTTTAATATGTTCGTAATCACTAGCCTGTTCCTCAGGCTCCCTAGCGATTATATTGTTTACCTCAACCGGAAGGACGCCAATGAGATATGTCACCCATTGATCCTTGGATAAGTGTAGAACTTTAGCTTGCATCTCGAAAAGTTCTAAGAACAGACTTATATCATCATTTTTAAATTAAATTTAATATCATCATTTTTTTTTAATTTTAATTTATTTTTGAAAATTTTGATCAAATGCCATTTAATCTACATATTTAGTAACAACAATGTTCTGCTTTACTCTAAGGCATTCTAGCTGAAATTCTCTCTCCCGCATCTGCGATAATGCTTGGTTTTCTAAGTTTGCCTTTTTTGTCCTTTCATTCACATAATACTTTCTAGTAAATTTTTAACGAATAAATCCTCAAAATGTTTACTACCTACGATTATTTGTTTTAGTTCTATCACTTTCATGTCTTCTGAAACTGCTTGTCCCAACTCTGTCGCGACAAGGACTAAATCCCTTATTTTTCCTTTTCCGAAATACGCCATATATAGAAAAAATTTAATCTTTAAGCAATTAATAATTTTAGCAGCAGAAACGCAGTAAACGCAGAATACACACAACAAAAATTATCGAACTAACAAAAAAAGAACTCAATAAGTTATTACTTAATATTACAAATAAAAAATATCAGAGATATTTAAATAAATTTTCTTAATTTTTACAAAATTAAACAGATTAAGAATAAAAATAAAACTTATTCATTTTGAATTGATTGACGGTGTGAAAACACAGAAAGTATAAAAAAAAACATTTAGTAATATTATGATATGAAACAAAAAATATTACGTTATTTTTACCCCGCAGTGCGAGATAGATAGTAGGTTTTCGTTCTCACAAGCATCAATTTCCGATAACAAACATACTGTATGAGTATTTCAGAACCAAATAATCTAAATAAGTTAATAAGCATTTTTGTTAAAAGCTTTACCATTTAAAATGACATGATAAAATATAACTCTTTACATAAAAAAATACACATTATACACTGCTGGAAACCGTAAATGCAACACCAAGAAAGACAAGAGATAGCACAACAAAATTTATTTTGCAGATAACATGTTGACCAAGTATCAAATGATTAAAATTATAGACTTCTGTGATGTGTGGTTCCCGCCAGAATCAGTAGCCAAAGTAGCCGCCATTGTTGGAGATCACCGCTGCCACACGCCTCGGCATTGATTTAAAGAGACTTTGGATGTGTTATTGGGGTACAGCAGAACAAGCAGCTTCCACGTGTTTCCAAAGTTGATCTGGTGTGGAAGCTGGGAGTGTAATCTGGGTCAATCGTTGAGCAACCATGGACCACATGTTTTCTATCGGTGAAAGATCCGGAGAGCGAGCCCGACAGGGAAGCAATTCAATCTGGTAATTGACGAAGAACCTTTGGACAATGCGTACCACGTGTGGTCGCGCATTATCCTGTTGAAATATGGCTGTGGTCAAGCCCTGAAGGTAAGGAAAGACAACTAGCTCCAACACCTCGGAGATGTAGCGCTGGCTGTTTTAAGTACCAGGAATGCGTACTAGAGGAGTGCGAGAGTGATATCCAATACTGCCCCATACCATAATATCCGGTGCAGGACCAGTGTGGCGGTGCATAACGCATCTGTTCAGCATCCTCTCTCCACGGTGTCTCCAG
>BMAV01000159.1:69130-113472 GCA_019973955.1 Trichonephila inaurata madagascariensis | reverse complement strand
ATCCTGCTGTAAATTACAAATCCCTTTAAAAAAAAGATAAGTCAATGGTGAATTATGGAAATTGAGTTTAAGCCAAAAAAAAGTACAATAGCTGAATTTTTCGAAAAAAAGGATTCACTTGTTTTCCAATATATTACTAGCTGGGACCCCTCTATCATGGCAATCTTCTATTAAATATTTAGGAGTATATTTTTCGCAACGGAATTAAAATACCAATATCACGCATCAAATGAAAAATAAAGCACTGAAAAAACTTAATGCTCTTAAAGGTATGGTTTATAAGCATTATGGTCCCAGGGCTGAAAATCTTATCCAATTGATCAATAATAGCATCTGTAGCACCTTTTTTTATACATGTCATATAATAAATAAATGGTCTGACAATCAATTGAAGCTTTTTAATGTAATACAAACTACAGCTCTCAGAATTGCACTAGGTCTCCCATAATGGACACCAAATATTGTATTAATGAAACTGGCTGGATAAGAAATTCTCTCGGACAAAATCAAAAGACTGGAAAATAAATTTTTTCTTTCTCAAATCTCCAATCAAACTTTTCCCCATTATATAGCAATAACCCTGATGATCTGAATTTAAAAATTATAAAGGAGGATAAAAATAATATTATCAGCATATACTACACTTTTAAATGCTAATAGTAATCAAATCGTTACAATCCCCAGAATATCATCCTTTTCATTTCTCCCATGTAAAATATATACCAATAACTTCAAATTTCAGGAGAAAAAGTTATCAATTCAAGCTATAGGGGGTTTATTTGAAGAAAGTTGAGCATGATTTTCAGAGAACTTCCATATAATAGCCACCGATGCATCGAAAAATGATCAAATAACATCCATAGCTGGTATCACAGAAAACCTCTCATTTGCTTACAGAATAAATCACAATAACTCTATTTTTACTGCTGAAGCTTTGGCTATTTGCAGCTTTAATGATCTGACTGTTCCAAACAAAAATCTGCTAATCTTATCTGATTAGTCTCCTGTTCTCCATGTCTTCAAAAATTATTCAATTAAATCACATAGTGCGATTCACAGACTAGCTAGTAAAATTTACATACAATCATATCATACCAATAAACTGATATTACTTTGGACTCTCTAATATACTATGGAATGAGCAGGCGGATTATCTCAAGATCTGTCACGGGGTCTGACGTTTATATTGATTGGATTGTTTCAGAAGACATCAGTAGAAAAATATATCAAGAAAGACTTGAAAAAGTAAACAAAAATTTTTTTCAAGCAAATTTTTTGAAAATTTGGGCAATATTATAAACATCAGCATCATCTCTAAAGGGAAAAAAAGGGGAAGAAATCCATGCATGAATCTTCAGAAAAATGATTATTCCCCCAGGATTTCTTAAAATTTTTAATTTAACGGACAATCAATGTGGTTTTGTAATGTTTAAATGACTTGGGCATTTTTTTATTAAAATCTAGATATACTCCCCCCTCGAAATCCCTTTAAATTTTTTCTCAAGATTGATCCTCGTTGCAATATCCCCCTTTAAAAGATTACGGGAAAAAGTTTAATCAAACAGAACAACATTCAGATTTTTATTCAGAAGATGAAATATTTTGACATATACTAACATTTGATACTTATGTATGGGATAATACCCTTTTGTTGCTCTAAACCCCTAATAAAGATATTAACTGTAACTATAGAAGTCTGGGAAAAAACGTTGTAAAAAAAATGCCGTTTCACAAAAATACAGTTTCTTAAGTTAAACATATGTATAATCGATGAGGTACACAAGTAAAAATACATAACTGAAAATAAATTATGAATCTTTTAAAAATTAACAGTAATTAAGTGCATTTATATAAAATAAGTTTAACATTTATTAGAATAGAATTAATTTGGATTATATCACACCGTGCCGTCTATTTCACCGATTCTGAAACAGCTGTAGCCATCTAGTGAGGGAAAATCTTCACTAAAACTGTCCTTTACAAATATTTATACTGATAGTTTATCATCCATTCTTTTCCTTAAAAGTCCTAACAATAAATCTGCCTATCTTTTAAAAAAACCCCCATGTACTGCAACGTTTTTATATTTTCTGGGTTTAGTCTAAAAATAATTTTTTAATGATATTGCAGATCATTTTTGTAAAATCGCTACTACTAATGGTGTAGGGTGATGTTCCCGCCCTCGTCTTATGTCATCAAAACACCCAAAATAAATTTAGGACTGGGGGAGTTTCAAACCTAAAACTGGCTTACGGTCAAACCTTCTTTTTCCCCAAAACCCCGTTCAGATGTCAATCCCCATTCCAGTTACTTTACACTTTTAACAAACCATGACCCATTTGTTTCTTTATTGCCCCTTCAAATTAAAAAAATACTTCCCAAATTGTTTTTTGGTTCTGTTGGGGGGCCCGACATTATGTGCTTGCATGTTCTCAGACTAAGGATTTCCATTTGGTCTCTCCGTGCTGAAAAAAACCTGGTTCCAATCTCTCTATCGTTGGAAATCCTTCCATTCACTCTAAATTAAAATCGCCTATTCAGCCCGGGATCAAATTCCTTAGGTGGGAATGGATTTTTTTTCCTTCTCAATCTTTAAACCTTATTTCCCTCCCCCACATAATATATTGCAGCTTGCTTAACATTTTGAGTATACTTTAAGGCTAATTTCTTGTTTTTTTCCCTCCTTTAGCAAAAATGATATCTTCAATAACTTCTCCCCTTTTCTTTATTTTACCCAGCTGGTCTCGAAAAAAATAATCCGAACACTTTTTAAAATGACAAGTTTCGATAAAAACATACTTTTTTCTTTTATTGAGTAGAACAATCTTTTGGATTTACAAAACAGATATTACTTTGTTTCAACTTTACGTAGAGATTAAGTTACAATAAATTAGAGAAAATTTTTTTTAAAAAAACACAAAACAACCGAAAGTGGATATTTTATCAACCCGCAATAGGTTCAAAATATTTACATCATGGCGAGTCTGATAATTCAAAATATTATAAATGTAATTTTATGAAACATTTTTGAAACTGATAATTATATTACTTTCTAAGGAAGTTACTAAAATAATTCTTGTTGTAGAAATACTTTTTTGAATTTTCAAATATAGACTCATAAATAATCAATTTTTAAAAATATTTTTTTCTTTTAATCAAACAGCTCCAAAACTTTCAGATTTTAATAAGACATTGAAGTTTTAGTACATTCTCTTGGTAAAAGCATGGGATTTTATTTTAGTAATGCTTTTATTGATATAAGTTAAATATATTTTCTCTAACTGAGTGCTTCTCAAACTTCCAATATTTCTGAATTAATTTTCAATCATGATTTTCATCACCCCCTTCCACATACAATAAAAATGTATTGAATGTAATAATATACTATACTTGACGCTAAAACTACAATATTATCTTAATTATAAGCCCCACGAATTTATAAGTATTAAATTTTGTATAAGTTACTTTTAAATAATAAATTTTAAGTAAGCCTTTTTTAAGTAGATATTTAATTTTAATTTTCAAATTGGAAACGATTGTAAAATCATTAATTAAATCAAATTTTTTTCCCTCTCAATCATTCATTTTTCATCCATTACAAATCCACCTGGATTTTCAATGGTGACTGCTTTGTAGACAAGATATAGATATCAGTCAAGTATAGAAAAAGAAATTGAAGTACCAATCATCTTAATTTTGTTCAAATTAACTTACATAAATCAAAAAAGGCTACCTCAACAACTTATTCTGAATCTTGAAAAATGATAATAAGTTGATGTTGCTCTTATTCAAGAAGCCACACTGTTTTGTATAAGCCCGGATTTCCACAAAATACTTACAAAAATTTTATGATACAACATCAGAGGTTATAAAGGCGGCTATTATTGTTAGAAACATATTATTACAGTTTTTTCCGATCCTAGGAATCTTGATACAATTCTGTACGATTAATATCTCCCTTTCGGAGCTTACGATTTTACTATTGTTTTCTCATATTATTTCGAACCCTGTGTTAATATTGATTTGGACCTAAGAAAAAATTGAGCAGTTATTTTCAAATAGGAGTTTCAAAGAGACCCCTATATGGTGTATGGATGCAAATAGTAAGTCTGAGGTCACTTAGTCCTGTGACTGACTCTAGAGGCATTAAGCTGTGCGAATTTTTCAGTACGTGGCAATTGTTTACAATAAATGAGTGATTATGGGCCTACGTTTTGCTCAGTCCAGGGTACGAGCTATATTGGATGTTCGTTATTGCTGGGCACAATGTGCTTGGTTTAGTTGAAAGGTGGTTTGGTACCAGATTATGATTCCCTCTCTGATCATAGAATGCATTTCTTGAGATGAAAATTCCCAAATCATAGGGCTTGTGATTGCTCTGTAAAAACAAATCTCTTCAATACTAAAAGAGCTAATTGGAATATGTTTATTCTCAATGCCCTCGCCGAGAATCGCCATATTAGATTCTTTAAATAACTGCATGCAGCCTGATAGTCTCGATTTATGTGTTCAAGATGTGCAAGGAATTAATTACAAAACTGGCTGCAGTAGGAAAAATCAACTCTTTGAAAAGAGTGGTTATCATGCAAGTACCCTGGTGGTCTGCTTTCGAATTATTTTGCATGCGTAAACAATTGAATGCAGCAAGAAGGTGATATCAAAGAACGAAAAAATTCCGCTCCTGAGTGGAGGTCTATAGAGAAATTTACTTTCAAATTAGGATAAAATATAAGTTCAAAACTCTCATGAAAGCAAAATGAAACCCTTGGAAATCTTTTCGCTGATATTACTGTACAGAAATGTTTGGAAGAAAATTTATACTTATGGAATGGAAACCAATTTTACCAAAAGGTTTGAAACTCTGTGACTGTGAAGTTTCTCTAGCAATTTTACTCGTCGTTTGGAAGATACTATAGATGCCGTCTTGAGGAAATCTTTCCTTGTGATCCGATTAGTCACGAGATGTACCTCAACATAGGTTTTGCGTTCCGATGCTGAATTGGTATATGAAAGCGACGATGATAACCTCCTTTTCGCTAAACAACAGAAATTGACTGTGTTATAGATAATTTAAGTTTAAATAAATCACCCAATTCCGATGAATTACCACTAACCCATACCAAAGTTTCACAATTGTTCTCCCTTCTGTTCTCTTGCCCCTACCACACCCGCTTGAACTTGTAAGTGTTTTCCCAAAAATTTGGAAGAGAGCAAAATTGTACTCTTCCTAAACGTTCTGAATTGTCAAGAACGCATTTAAATATTCGTTGCATGCTTCTTACTCGTTTAGAAAGTGCCGAAAAACTCTGCATTACTAGACTTAACCACTATTTAAGAAAGTCTAGTCTTTATGATGACTAGTACGGTTTTACGCCTCAAAAGTCAGCAGAGGATGCCTTGGTTCGCCTGTGATATTATCGTCAAAGAGGGAAAAAACGCAAAACCATGTGACTTTTAATCTCCTCCCCTTGGACATTAAAGGAGCTGATAATGCCTGTGGCCTGGCATCTGCACCTCAAAAAGTTTCAAAGTTCCTAAAGCGCCTACCTGCCTTATTAGAGCTTCTACAACAAGTCGTTCAGCTGATCTCTACATTGGCAACGTCGCAAAGAATCGTGCCTTTTGAAAAGGCTGCCCACAAGGGTCAACAAGTTATGTGACCTTTCTGTGAATTTACTCATTATGAAACTATCTTCTTTGTAATATCTCAAAGTTCCAGAATTCATAAAATAGCTTTTGCAGATGATGTACTTCTTATTGTTCAAAAAGTAAACACTTTCAGGATGTTCCTACAGACTTTGTCACAAGACATTCTACAATATCTTTTGACTGGTCAGAGCTTATATAAGCTGAATTTAATCCACTTAAAAACAAAAAGTAATGAAGATTTATAAAAACGACACAGTAGATCAAAAGAATCAATTTAAATCTGGAGGTGTAATAATTGAAGAAGTGCACAAGGATATGGCTTAAAGGGTGTAATTGTTGATAACAAAATGCAGTGAAGGAGCATATCTCTTTATGTTTCTAGTAAAAGTGAAAAGATTCTTCTTGACTGTGCTAAGAATTTCCTGCCAATACTTCGGAGGCGAAAACCGATGCCTTCTTCAGTTGATTTTATAAGCAGGGAATAGTACCCTCATGTCTTATGTCGAGAGCTGCACATTCTCTAAGTAAGAAATTACCAGTAGACTCATAGAAGAACGCAAATGTACTTTACTTAAAATATTAAAGGATACAAAACTATTAGCTATGAAGCATTGTTTGCTATTATTTCTGGTATACCGCCTATCGACTTGTTATTCTGAACAATCTTGATGTTCGGGAAAACTACATGCTTCAGCACCAGCCCTGGCACGCTGGATGGGACGATTCCAGTTTCTCTATTTGCCACACCCTTCATGTAGGAAAACCTATCACTCTTTGTGACTTATATATAAGCCAAATGAAGTCTTTTCAAGAATATAAAACTGTTTGTTTCACAGATGGAGTAAATTGAATGGTAGGTTGGCCCTGCCTGCGTTATTTACGAGGAAGGTGTTGAATATGCTACTTTCCAGCATCGGTTACATATGAAAGTGCTCGTTTTTCGCTTCAAACTACTCTGCAAGCCATCTGCCGTGTAAATTGATTCAGGACTCTCTCCCGCCAGGGTGGAGCTCAACTTTCTTATCTGCACTGACTCACCTTCTTCACTCCATTGTTTGCTAAATGTAAACTCTACAGAAAAACTTTGTTGTAGAGGTTCAGTCTATTCTTTACTACTTAGACTGCGACATCCACTTTTCATGTCGGGGCCATAGCGGAAATCTCGGCAATGCACAGAGCGGATCAATTGGCCAAAAGAGGCACCTAAGCCAAGATGTGAACCTTTTGAGGTTCGCTGCGCTACTGTCCCACCTGGAAGCATTTAGCTTGGAAAGAAATTGCTTCTTCCTGAACACCGAATTTTGGCCTCGCCTAAAGCTTTGTGGGACTAAAAGGTTTTTCCAACCATTTATCAACGGCTTAAATGTAAAAATTTTGTTACTGATTTCGCCATCCCAGATCTCTAACAGGCCATGGAAATTTTAATAGCTATTTATCTAGATTTAATTTAATTGGTAGTGATATTTGTTCTTGTGGTCAGGATGTTGAAACTGTGGAACATGTATTGTTGTATTCGTAAACTTACTTCTAAAAGAGAAAATTTCAGAAAGGAGTTGAAATGTTTAGGCATTTCCTGGCCAAATCGTTTTATTCTTTGTTGGTTAAATGTACCAGAGAGCCTTACCGTCTTAAGAAAAATTTGTCTACTGTATAGATTTCCTTTTAAAGTTTTATATATATTATTGGTACCTCCCTTTTTATAGCTTGTGTAGATTTAAATTTTTATATATTGGTACCTCCCTTTTTATATTTGTGTATTGCCACTCTTCCTTTTTATTTTTGTTTTGTCTTGTTTGTTTTTTTCCCCTTTTTATTTATTTATTTTTTTTTTTTTTTCTTCCAAATTTGTTTTGTTATGATTTAATTGAGTTACCACTTACGTCTGTAAGCCTTCATGTTGCTTTGCGGAGCATGAGAGAGGAGTTTTGCAAATACCAAATAAAAAAAAAATTTTAATATTTAACCTTCCTTTTAAAAGCCCACGGTAGTCACTAGTAATTAAATTTGTTCTTAATTTAGTATAGATAAATTACATAAAAGTGTATGCAACAAATACATTTATATGTATATGCTATCAATGTAAATGTGTATTTTTTTTTATACCAGAATGTATATTTTGTTCTTCCTTTCAGTAATTTAATACTGAACTTTTATTTTAGAAAATTCGATATGATCACGCCCTCGTCACATGGTTATTTTCCATGCCCCTCCTGTGAGGGAAGCCCCACAGTGTGAGTGTTTCACTGCTCTACAGATTTTTAAAGAATTGCTAAAAATTTTTACTTATAACTCGATTTTGTGTAAAATTCTGTGATAAATTTGTTTTAAATACTTGGTTACATACAAATTTTTATTAAGCAAGCTTATTATTCCTGAAAATGTATTGGCTAATAGTTTAGTTCGTGCTGTTAACAAAAACAATACTTGAAAAGCATTTGGGACATTCTTTTAAATATAGCATTTCTTAATTCATAAGAATTCAATACTCATATCAATCATTCAATGTTGAAGCATTAGATTGTGGTACCGGAAAAATTACAGAAAAATTGCAAACAAGTAAACTTTGATTTTCAACTTTTCTCATAAAATAGATAAGAACTTTAACCAATGAATTATATTTATGAATTATAGATAATGTTTTTTAAATAAATGTAGAAAACGAATTTTAATTATTTCAAGCAGAATTAAGATGAAGCTATATTCTAAATAGAAACGGTGTCAACACTTTAAAAATCACATCATTAACGCTAGTAAATATAAAAAAAATATATGTTTTGGGATCATCTACAAGTTAAATATTTCTTTGTACTGTAATTTGCAAAACAATTTTTCCATCAAATATGTTTCCAATAAGTTTACTGATAATAATCTTTTATATACATTTTTTTTTCGTGCTCTTACCACATTATGTAGTTAAGTTTTACTAGTTTTCATTGATTTGCAAAAAAATAAAAAATGTCCCAATATTTTTCTTTTTTTAAAACTGTCAAAGCTAGTCATTTGACTTTTAAAAATTTTTATAATGAAGTTGGTAATGCATAATTCCAGTATTAAAATACTGTAATATATATAACACATGAAACTAAAATGAACACTGAACAGTATACATGGAAGAATTAAGTAAAGGAAAAATGAAAAGGATAATATGTAAAAGATTAATAAATTTATGTAAAAAATAAAACAGGATCAAGTTTTCAAACTGTCTAGAAGTTATCTAGCCACCTGGTATCTGAAGAAAACATTGTTCTGGCAGAGCACTGAACAGAGAGGGAGATGTTCTCAGTATCACCACATCCTCATTACAGCAAAGGGGGCATGACAGAACCATCGACTATTTTAGTCCATCAAAGGGTTCCTATAAACAATCATATGGCATCGGCTTCCAGTTTGAGAGGTTAAAAGGCCCTGGGAAATCATAGATGTCATTTGTCCAGAAGAGCCAGATTTCGTTCTCAAGATTGCACCGCCTGTCGTACCCTGATGGCTATGCTGACTTTTTGCTGATGCATCAACAATCACCTTGATGATTTGAAGCTTGATAAACATGGCATCCTATGCGACCAGCCTCATTCATCTTTAATTATCGAAGGAACCCACTTTAAAACGATCATTTTATGTATTTCGTAGCTGGAATCTCTCTGCATTTCGCATTACAGAAAGAAAGCTGGCACTATTAACACCAGTATTTTTTAGATTGAGAACCTGAAATATAACATACTGTTCAGAGAGGGGAACACGGCGCAAGCAAAATCAACACGAAGTTTATAGACTCCATTTTTACCGTAAAAGCACCTTTATAAAACTTATCTGGGTGATTTGAAGCCCGTGTTGCCCAAGAAATTGTTTCAAATACCTGTCACCTGTGTGTATAATGTTTACTATAATACTTTTGAATCCAACATCCATTTTGATGATGATGTACAGTTTTCTGTTCTGATCATTTCCCTTCATTGCCGTAAAAACAGCAACGTTTAAATTGTGTAAGCAAACAAAACAATTTGTTTTGTTTTTGCTTGAATCTCACTCTGTAAAAATATTAATTGTCCTTTTACAGCCCCGTATTATTATTCGTAATTTTTGAATGAAACCATCAGTCCATTAATTAATTGTTGGGCATATTAAGTAACAGAAATCATCGAGTTCATAAAATTTTATTTGTGTCTAATGAAATTTTTTAAAAATTCAATGCGCAATTCGCAACAATTTTTTCTTAATATACAAAACATTGTCTTACAACTTAATAACAAAACAACACGTCTTTGCTTCAGATCTGATTTCAATCCGCAATCACTTAGCTTAACATAATGGGATCTATTATTAATATTTTTTTATGGATTGTAAATATCAAAGCAATTAACGTAAGTAATTATTTGCAATTATGTACTTATCAAGCTCGTTGCTGTGGTAGTTAGGAGAGGGGGTGTCAGCTCAGGTGTCATCCTCGCCACTTGATCATGGTTCAAAATTACGAGGTCCGTCGTCAAAAGCCCTCATGTAGCTGAACAGAGTGTGGCTTTAATATTCATTCACTCTACTTATCAAGATGGGATTATTTTCTCAATCAGTGTGCGAAAAATAAATGATGAAAATCAAATGTCTCCATCCTATATTAAGACAAAATACATTTTACTCTAACCTTTAATTCTGTATCACTAATTTATGTATAAGGCAAGTTAAAGTGTGATATACCATTTATTTTTTCTTTACTTTACGCTTTGTTATCTTAATTGCTGTATAAAATGTTTTTGAAAACTTTCTCTGGTAAAAAAGGCATCAGTGTTGTAGAAAGAAAGTTAGCAAAATTAAGCTTAATATATGTATTTACTTTTCACTAAGGTAATACATATAAGAATGTGTAATTCCATTAAAGCACAAGAAAATACGATTAAGAATTTTCCTTTATGAAATCTTCAGTGCGTTATACTGAATTAATACACAGATACTGCCTCTAAATGGTTAATAATTATCCATATATAATTTGTCTCTCTCTCTGTTAATGTATAACATATTTTAAAAGAATTATTATAGAATAGGTTATATTTCAACAGTTTAAAGTTGCTACCATTTAAAACTCTTAAATACTCAATGTCCACAGAAACTTCATGATGAAGTTTCTAATATTTATAATTTCTTCATAATTTTTGAATTTTTTATTATGTAATCAGTAAACTCTTAAATGTTATTAATGTGTATAAAATTTTGTAACATGGACTATAAGTCAAATCAAGAAAAGGCCATGCTAATTTCAAGTGTTTGGTTATATTATTTGTTAAATTCCATCAAGGAGATAAATGTTTCTGAAGCACTGGCCGTTGAAATAAAAATAACATTTTATAAATTTTATCAGCTTCTCTGCATTGCTAGCTTATATTCCTTTAAAATTGTGAACTGTTATGAGTTTTAAGCTTAGGAAACTGATGTCATTCTTTTGGATTTATAGGCTCTTTATTATTTATCCTTAATTAGGTTTACTACTTGGTCCCTTTCAAAATTTTCCCCCTTTTAAAAAACCCTTTAAATTAGAAATTAAATTTGTTCTTAATTTAGTACAGATAAATTAAGTATAAAGTGCATAACAAATACATTTATATGTATATGCTATCAGTGTAAATGTGTATTTTATTATGCCAGAATGTATTTTGTTCTGCTTCCTTTCAGTAATTTAATACTGAACTTTTACTTTAGAAATTTCGATATGATCACGCCTCGTCATGTACGGTTATCGCGCTCCCTCCTGAGGCGAGGGGGAAAGCCCCACAGTGTGAGAGCCACTGCTCTACAGATTTTTTAAAGAATTGCTAAAATTTTACTTATAATTGGGATTTTTGTAAAATTTAGATAATTTGTTTTAAATACTTCTGGTTAAGCATGAATTTTTATTGGCGTTTATTCCTGAAAATATATTTTCAATAGTTTAGACTGTGCTGTTGTAAAAATGACACTTTGAAAGCATTTGTGTGGATATACTTTAAATATAACAATTCTTAATTTATTGTAGAAGAATAAAATACTCATATCAATCATTCAATGTTGAAGCAGCATTAGATTGTGGTAACGGAAAAATTACAGAAAAAATTGCAATTAAGTAAATTCTTGATTTCTCACCCTTTTCTCTAAAAATTAGTTATGATAAGAACTTAACCGACGAGTTATATTTATGAATTATAGCTAATAATGTTTTTTTAAATAAATTTCCCATACAAAAAACGAATTTTAATTATTTACAGAATTAAGATGAAGCTATTCTAAATATAGAACAGGCTATAAATATTCCTTAAAATCACATCATTAACGCTAGTAATATTAAAAAAATATATATTTTTGGGATCATCTACAAGAATACTTTGTACTGTAAATTTGCAAAACAATTTTTCCATCAAATATATGTTTCCAATAAGTTTACTTGATAATAATCTTTTATATACATTTTTTTTTGTCTTAACACATTATGTAGTTAAGTTTTAATTAGTTTCATTGATTTGCAAAATAAAAATGTCCCTAATATTTTTCTTTTTTAAAAAACTGTCAAAGCTATCATTTGGACTTTTAAAAATTTATAATGAAGCTGGCAATGCATAAATCCAGTATTAAAATACTGTAATATATATAACACATGAAACTAAAATGAACACTGAACAGTATACATGGAAGAATTAAGTAAAGGAAAAATGAAAAGGATAATATGTAAAAGATTAATAAATTTATGTAAAAAATAAAACAGGATCAAGTTTTCAAACTGTCTAGAAGTTATCTAGCCACCTAGTATCTGAAGAAAGAGGGAGATGCTCAGCATTCATCACCACACCATTACAGCAAAGGGGGCAGACAGAACTATCGACTATTTTAAATCTATCAAAGGGTTCCTATAAACAATCATATATCGTATCTAGTTGAGAGGTTACGGGGTAGTCTGGGAAATCATAGATGTCATTTGTCCAGAAGAGTTTAGATTTCGTTCTTTTTTAAGATTGAACAATTGTTGGACCTTGATGGCCATGCTGACTTTTGTTGATGCAGACTACTAATCAACCTGATGATTTGAAGCTTGATAAACATGGCATCCTATTATGACCAGCTCATCTATCTTTTAATTATCGGGAAGGAACCCACTTTAAAACGATCATTTTATGTATTTCTCGTAGCTGGAATCTCTCTGCATTGCATTACAGAAAGAGCTTGGCAATTCTTAACAATTGCCAGTATTTTAGATTGAGAACCTGAAAATATAACATACTGTTCAGAGAGGGAATGACGAGCTTTTAGCAAAATCAAACACAGTTTATAGTAAGACTCCATTTTTAGACCGTAAAAGCACCTTATAAAACTTATCTGCAGATTTAGTCTACAGGTTGCCCAAGAAATTGTTTCAAATACCTATTACTGTGTGTATAATGTTTAATCTAATACTTTGAATCCAACATCCATTTTGATGATGATGCATTAGTTTTCTGTTCTTGATCATTTCCTTCATTGCTGTAAAAACAGCAACGTTTAAATTGTAAGCAAACAAACAATTTGTTTTTTGCTTGAATCTCACTCTGTAAAATATTAATTGTCCTTTACAGCCCTGTATTATTATCTGTAATTTTTGAATGAAACCATCATTCCATTAATTAATTGTTAAGTATATTAATGTAACAGAACAATATTCATAAAATTTTATTTGTGTCTAATGAAATTTTTAAAAAATTCAATGTGCAATTCGCGACAATTTTTTTCTTAATATACAAAACATTGTCTAACAACTTAATAACAAAACAACATGTCTTTGCTTCAGATCCGATTTTAAATGCAATCACTTAGCTTAACATAATGGGATCTATTATTAATATTTTTTTATGGATTGTAAATATCAAAGCAATTAACGTATGTAATTATTTGCAATTATGTACTTATCAAGCTCGTTGCTGTGGTAGTTAGGAGAGGGGGTGTCAGCTCAGGTGTCATCCTCGCCACTTAATCATGGTTCAAAATTACGAGGTCCGTCGTCAAAAGCCCTCGTGTAGCTGAACAGTGCGGCTTTAATATTCACTCATTCCACTTATCAAGATGGGATTATTTTCTCAATCAGTGTGCGAAAAATAAATGATGAAAATCAAATGTCTCCATCCTATTAAGAAGACAAAATACATTTTACTCTAACCTTTAATTCTGTATCACTAATTTATGTATAAGGCAAGTGTGATATACTATTTATTTTTTCTTTACGCTATGTTATCTTAATTGCTGAATAAAATGTTTTTGAAAACTTTCTCTGGTAAAAAGGCATCAGTGTTGTAGAAAGAAAGTTAGCAAAATTAAGCTTAATATATGTATTTACTTCACTACGGTAATACATATAAGAATGTGTAATTCCATTAAAAGAACAAGAAAATACGATTAAGAATTTTCCTTTATGAAATCTTCAGTGCATTATAATTGAATTAATACACAGATAATTTATTCTTAAACGGTTAATAATTATCCATATATAATTTTGTCTCTCCCTCTGTTAATGTATAACCTATTTTAAAGGAATTATTATAGAATAGGTTATATTTCAACGAGTTTAAAAGTTGCTACCATTTAAAACTCTTAAATAATTAAAACCACAGAAACTACTGATAGGAAGTTTCTAATATTTATAATTTCTTCAGTATAATTTTTTGAATTTTTTATTATAATCAGTAAACTTTAAATGTTATTAATGTGAATAAATTTTAACATGGAATATAAGTCAATCAAGAAATGGTTTTCTATGCTAATTTATATTTGGTTATATTAGTTTGTTAAATTCCAGCAAGGAGGTAAATGTTCTCTTGAAGCATTCGCACGATTGAAATAAAAATAACACTTCATAAATTTTATCAGCTTTTGCATTGCTAGCTTATATTCCTTTAAAATTATGAACTGTTATGAGTTTTAAGCTTAGGAAACTGATGCCATTCTTTTGGATTTATAGGCTCTTTATTATTTATCCTTAATTAGGTTTACTACTTGGTCTTTCTATAATGACAGCAATTCATGCAGTTTTAATATTGCTAGGTAATCAGCTTTAGTTTGAATATTACTTTCATCTCTTTAATTATTATTTCAGTTATTTTAAAAAAATAATTGAATGATATCAGATCTTGTTCAAATACAAACGAATGTTATAGTAGTATAGTGGTAACATGAAAACACACAACACACATTCAGATTCTATAATTTATTATTCAATGACACATTAACTATTTCTATATAAAGAAAACAACCAAAATTCATATTTCTATTTCCTCAAAATTTTTTTACACTCCTCATAACTTTTTCCATTATAATTTTCAGCATAGGTTAAAAAAAATCATGAAAATTTATTCATGTAGATTAAAATTTTATTATCAAATATATCACTAATTAAAAACAACACAAATAGTTAAAGAATTGATCCAACTACATGCTCTATTTTCATCACACTTTAATATAAATTACTTTATTTGTAATACAATTGAACAAGAAATACATATATTTACTTTCATAAAAAAACTTTTAAAAAACCTCCGATACAAATATAATTAACACTAGTTGCAAAAATTCTGTTTTAGAATCTATTGCAGAATATTTTTACAGAAATTACATTGTTTTATTTAGAAACTATGACATATGGCTAGCAATTACAAGTAGTACAAGAGGATCTGTTAAAGTTTTAATGATTATTAAAAAATAATTAAAATAGAAATTTAATTTTTGTATTCTTAGCAAGTTACAGAATTTTTTCATTGAACCTTTAAATGCTATCATTACAAAACTCAACAGATTGCATTTGAAAGACATTATTTGTGTCGGCAAATCTCTGACCTACAAATTTTTTTTTTATTTTGAGCTCTAGGAATAAGAAAAGCTACTTGGGGTGAGATAGAAGATATAGCAAAATTTCCAAAGCCTTGCTTACTCCAAAAGATTCAACAATTTACACCCCTCGGACTCCATTTTCGATTCCGTAATCATGCCCCCAAAATGCTGACACATGCAATTCTTTGAGAATAACTTTCTACACACTGCTATAACTAAGAACAATATTATTCATGAACATTTAAATCAGTGATTTCCAAAGTGGTCCCTGCAGACCCCAGGGTCCTTGATATCATTCAGAGGTCCATGTAAAATTAAAATTGATTTGAGGTCCCTGAACAACACCAGGGATCCGTACAAAATACTAATAAAATTCTGATCTATTTTAATATAATGGATATTTAAATAATAATTAAAATAGTGGCAATTTTCACGTCCCGAGTAAAGTAAAAATATAGGTAGGGTGCTTAAAATACAGTATGTTAATTTAGTACTAAGCATTATGGAACACCTTAAGTGAATGAACATCACAAAATTTATTTCCACTGATTTGTCACATGTAGTAACAGCGATGTATATAAGATTTTAATATTACTAAATGAACAATAACTAAACAAATAGTCAATTGTTCAATAAATTTAAGCTTTCAATTTCTACCAATGCGCTAACTATATAACAATAAAAAATTTTAAAAAATGATTATCCCTCAAAAACAAAAAATCCAATGACACACATTTATGATTTAATAGTTCTAGATGGCACCAGCTACTCAAGTTCACCCCATCCCGGCTTTTAACAAACTGTGCTTGGACAGGCGAAATGTACCATCCTGGCTCATTCCGAGTGTAGCTTGGGCACTGTGCAACCAGTCTTTCTTGAATTATTTCACATGTGCTCTTTTAAGATTTCAAATAATTGAAGAGTATCACTCTGAGTTACCAACAAAAAGAGGACATCCTCCTGCCGAGTTCATCCTTCATGCTTATCTGATAAGACACTTCGTTGACTACATTCCTCCAATAGAGAAAAACTAATCCAACACTGGCAGTGTATTATCTGCTGCTCAAAGAGGAACAGTAAAGACAAGATAAGGAGAGAAACAAGATACAACTGTCCAGATTGTGATGGGTTATGTGCAATAGCATGCTTTCATATTTATCATGCATGATCAAATTTTGATTGAACATTTCATAATTATTTATGTAAAAGCAAAAGATGTTAACATAAAATTTGTGAATCAAGATAAAAGCTAGGTATTTTAAGCTTTATATTTATTGTTAGAGTGATGACTAATGATTTCTGCCATATAGAAAGCCAACTTTACAGGTAAATTACTCATTTACTCAAATTGACTTTTATACATTAACAATTAGGATATTTTGTATGTGAATGGTGCTATTATGTTTAAAAAGATGCATAAGAAAATTGACATTTTTTATTCAGAAATAAAATGAGCCTGGAAGGGGTTTAGAACAAGCACCCTACAGTGCGAGACAGACGGCCAAAAACAGGTTTATACAGGAACACAATAACACTTTTACATGCACTAACTTGTCCACAATATAAGCATAAACTATTAAAGAGTAGTGCATTGTACAACTAATCAACAATTTAGTTTTATGTCCTGCGGATAAGAAATGTATAAATAAATTTTCCCAAAAAGAAGTTCTTGTATTGTTAGTTAGAAGTTTTGGTACAGTTGCATTTTTTGTATTGTTAGGCAGATAGTGTACTTTTGTAACATAAGTATATTTGAATAAAATTTATCTCTTTAGAAAAAATTATGTCATCACTTTTTTCAATACAGTAAATCCTTTAAATGTTAGTTGAAGGTGTAACAGATAACAGCATGCTGAGCCAAAGAAAAAATGACGTCAATACAGTGCTGAATATTTGAAGTATGGCTTTATTTCATCACCAAGAAAAAGTACTTTGCCTATGTGTTCTTCTGTGTAATAAAACTATGTCAAATGATTCAATGAAGCCTTCCAAGCTTAAGGAACATTTAATGAAAATCCATAGTGACAAAAAAAGATAAGGATATAATGTTTTTTCAAACAATCTAAGAAAAATATTTGAAAATACCGTCGTTACAACATCTAAGTGAGGGGGGATAAGGTTTTTTTTAAAATATTGAAAAAGTCCGAAGTGATCTAATGGTGAACAACTCATTTTAAAACCTTTTGGGGAATTGCACGATGACAAACAGTTTCACATTATAAAAAGAATTCCACCGGTAAAAAAACTGGGTAAAAAATGGCTCAGTTGAAAATTCTCTTAAAATCATTAATTTTTCTATAATTTAAAATTCATTTTACCAAAAAAAACTTTTTATTACCTAATATAAGATTTGTAAAAAAAAATCTGCCTAGAATTGATATTTTCTAAATGTTTGGAAACCAATATGAAAAGTGAAACAATGAATTAAAAAGTTTTTATGTAAAATTTTTTAAATCTTTTCTATTGCACTGAAAAATCCGCAATGGTAGGAAGATACGAGGTTTTAAGCTACTTAAAACAAGTTGACCAAATTTTTTTTCCAACATAGCATATTCATAACATTTTAGTTGCAAAAAATTTTTTGGAAATTTTTATTGGGTCATGAGATTATGTCATTAGAGCAGTTATTCAAATCAAAAGGACTGCCTTCAATAAGAGATTATTTACCCAATTTTTGAAAATACATGAATCAACTACTTCACACAGAAGTATGGTTTTAAAAGTGCATTTTTAAATAAATTTTAATGTTTGATTCAATGTTAATTCCGGGAAAAAACAAAAAAAATTTGGAAAAATTTTAACAACTAAAAAAACGGAAGCCTATATTATTTATTTCCCAAAATTTTCAACTTTTATTTGAAACACAAGGTGATCAATTACAAATAAAAGCTAATAAATTTGGGTTGTTTAACCCTTTTCCCGTACAAACAAAACTTGTGGGAAAACAAAATGTTCAGTTCCAAATATTTTGATATTGCAAAATAGAGATGAAGATTTGCTTGCTTACTAAAAACACCTAATGGCTCTTCATGCAGACCTGAACCAAAGATTTGAAGAAATTCTTCTCTTGAATACTTCCGACTAGATTTTTAGGAAAAAAGCCCCTTAAAATTGAAATATCCATAAATAAGGAACTTAAACCCATGTTTAACAAGGATACACAATTTTTTGTAAACAGACCCCCCAATTTTATCCCATTTTTTGGGTTATTTTTGTTGACTCTTTCCAATTTTCTTTTGATAGAACGGTTCAGTGCCCGTATAAATTCCAAAAAAAAAAGAAAAAAATTAGAAAAAATTCTTTGGGGGTTTTTGGGTTTCATTCAAAACTTTAAAGAATTTAAAAAAATAACCTCCCAAAAATCACCTATTAATTTTTAAATTAATTTTTTAAACAGAAATTAAAACTTTCATAAATACTTCAACAATTTTTTATAATTTAATTTTTATACTATGGTTTATGTAGCCTTTTCACTTGGGGGTCCGTGGGAGAACTTTCATTATAAAAAGGAGTTCATTGGTCAAAAAAGTTTGGGAACCACCGATTTGGATAGTTGCTCTTCAGTCTAATAGGATAAAATCCTCCACTTTCTTCACAATGGCAACATCAACCATGAATGATAGTCTTTTAATCACAAATTTATTATTGGAGTCTTAAATCATCACACACAAAACACATCTTATTTTAATAATAATTAATGGACATATTTAGTGCATAAGAAATAGATATGTCAGAGTATACATAATAGTTTTGATAGAAAGCTTATTAATAGCTTACTTAAAAACTACAAATAATTTAAGAATGAAAAATAACAAGATATGAAACACAACTTTATGACAACACAATTATGAATTTTGCAACTACCATCATAAATACATTTTAAAAACATAACTATTATAATAAAAATAAATCTAGACAAATGCCATACGTTGTTTTTAAGAAACTTATATATGGTACTTCTTATAAAGTCGGGGGACAGCAATGTAAGTATAAGGTACATTTGAATATATAGTTAACCCAATATTTTCAATTATGTAAGAAATTTAATTAATGTTAAGCAATTAGTTATTAATAATGGCAAAAAATAATATGGACAGATAATGAAAACAGTAACAAAAAATATTATATAAAATTATTTTCCAACTTTCCCTTATTTTTATATGCAGATACATGAAAATACTATCTTTTGATGGTACTGGAACAATAACATCTGAAGCAGATAACGACATTCCTGAGTACTGATTTGAAGGGACAGCTATAGGAGCTGGGGTTGTTCTACCAGGAGATGTTTTACCACCAGCAGGAGACATCTTTAAAATAATAATAAGTATAACAAAAATTTTTTAAAAATTAGTTTTGGTTATAGACCAAAACCTGATGTTTCTTAATTGCTAATTTGAATTATTTTTTAAAACAGAAATAAATTTAAATTATTAAAATCACTTTTTTCTATATCCTTCTTATAGTTTCTAACACGAGAACACGTGAGCGTGTTTGTATGCATAAAGTACAGTATTATAAAGAATCTATAAAATATTCCATAAGAGAGAAAGTTCAGGTTTTTCATTAATGAATTTCAAATCTGAAAATCTATGTTACTTCTCAACATTCACTTTCTACTAATGAAGCACATTTGGCTGAATTTGGCGGTTTACTATGTTCCCATGCTTGTTTAATTGTTAATTAGTGATGCAAAATCTAATGGGACCTTTAATTGTTGGAAAATGACCTGGGATGACGTGCCATGATGAATAACGCAATCAGCTGCAACATATGTCACAAATATTTCATGGAGATGCTAATTTTACACAAGATAACTAGAGACCATCTGACAAGGCTGGCTTCAAAGTATTTGGTGCTCAGTGAAAAAACATTATGTGAAAACTACAGGTAGCACACATCCCCCAGCCTTACCAACTGCTATGATGACAAACACCAACATCTCACACAAACTATGGGTTGTATAATCAATTCAGAAGTTGTATACCTCTGTAAATCAAAAACTGATTAGAATCTCTGGCCCCTTCACACATGAACTAGACAGTCTTCTGCTTTAAGACTGTAGCAGGATATATGTATGTAACAGTATGTAATACCAATCTTGTGGAACCAATAATAATAAGCTGACACAACTTTAGATGACTAACAATGTTTGAGGTTAAAGGCTGCTATGAGCATAGCTCCACCACAGCTATGTGCTATGACATGGAAGGTATAATGGTGGTATGGAAGAATTAGTCTATATGTTACGGTGGAACACCGAAATCTGGAGAATGTCGACTTTCACCAGTGAAGGTCAACATTCACACTGTCGCTTGGTGTATGTCCGAAATATTTGCTAAATATCCTTATTTCTGACTTACACCGTTAAGTGTCGACATTCACCATGCACTAATGGTGAATGTTGAACATGTCGGACATTTATATTTTCTTCTCCGTATTTCAGTCACGATAAATTTTTCGCCTCTCTTTCTGAGATGAATGACTAAGAACTTAAAACACACAGTACATTCAAAATGTTTGTATAAATTTAAATACAACATTACAACTTCATATGTAATATTTTTGTATTTAATTTGCAATTCTTTAAGCATACGTGTTATTCCTCTGTGGCCTGTTCTGATGCGAGTTTCATATAGCACACTGAACAATTCGCCATTGGTAACATAATACTGTATAGTCGTTTCTACTGGTTTTCATGGTACAATTAACTTCTCTTCATCATTAATTTTTAAAACGTCAAAACATTTTAATCGTCTGTAATCCAAAGGTGTATTGCACTTAATTTTAGCAGAAATTACTTCAGAAAGTATTTCAGAGTACTTTTCTTTTGAAAAATAAAAATAATTGTCTTCTCGTTTACCCGCAATCAATGCATTTAACTTTTCAAGAAAAAGATAATGATTCACTGCTGTATCCATTCAGTATAAATTAGGGTACCGGAAAAAAAATTAAGAAAACGTTTGCACCATCAAACCTTGCATGAGACTGACAAAGCTGACTGACTCCCAGCAGAACAAAGGATTTGAAGGGAAACAGCCAATCGCCTCTTTGTCGACCTCCACCAGAGTAGATCTGTGATTGTCGACATACGTCGGAGAAAGTCCGAATGTACAAGATTGTAATGCAATATTCGATCTTTCACTGACGTATTTGGTGTGTGTCGACACTCACAGGTGATAGTCGACATTCTCCAATTTTGGACATCCACAGTAATATATACGTATATAGGATAGGGACAACGATGCTGCTTAGACAGTTTGAATCTGTTGTACAATCATCTCATCTTACTTCACAGACCTTTATGCATCTTGGCTTTCCAGACACATCAGGCAATGCTAATGAGTTTCTTACAGCAATCGTAGCTGTCAAAACTTTTGCACATAGAAAGATGACATGACCAGCCAGCTTAATGAATCTTGACTTAAAATGAAGATGTTAAATAAGATCCAATTCATCATCCAATTATCATAACAGCATGTCTCTGAGGGGTGTCATTTTGAGTTAACCACAAAGTTGACAATAGGAACAAGCAAGGCTATCAAAAATTGTTATAATTTTTACACAAAGCTATATGCTCTGTAAAAATATGAAATTTAATCAAAGTTAACATCTATTGAGCTTGATAATTTAATACTCTATGTGAAGAAATTTGTACATGAAATTTTGAAAGGCTCAGATTATTTTCTAGGGGCACTTTCTCCTTTGCAAAAAACCTGTTCATAAATTATTTCCAAGCTTTAACAAGAATTTTATCTATTTTTAAAACTTATTTCTCATCTAATTCTGCCTAAACATTTTTTACGGAAAATTTTAGAAAATTGATAAAAGACCTTTTTGAAATTATTTATATATATATATATATATAATTTCAAAAAGGTCTTTAAATATATATATATATAAACATTCATCAAAGATAAATGTAATTCATAACAAATATAGTAGTTATCAAAAAAGTACTATCTATATACGTAACTTACCAAAGGAGGTGCAATTTGTACAGCAGGTGACACACTTCTGATATGCAAAGGAGAACGAATTTTAGAATCTATTTCAGGTCTGAAGTTGATTATATTTTGTCCTGTACCGGGTTCACATAAAATCTAAACATTTTTAAAGTGAGAATTACAGTACACTATAAAACCGACATAAAATTTTGAAAGATATTCACCTGTCCATCAACAAATGTAACTTCACTTCTTAACACAACACGTCTAACAAGACCTTTAACCTACCTTCCAGCAAATGGTGTCCAACGAGCTTTGCTAAATGATGTTTCAGCAGGAATTTCTCATTCATTAGCGAGATCTATTTCAATATATGCTTTTTTTTTATCCAGGTAGGTTGAATATCTTTCTTGGATTATGGAATAGTTTATTTTCTAGATCCTATTTGAACAGAAAGAAAATTTCATTGTCATGTTTTGCACATACAACAGCACATAAAAAGTGACTTTTTAAATCTCTTTAAAAAAAAAGAATACAATAATTATATATATACTAGCTGTAGAGCCCGGTGTTGCACGGGCTTTCTATACCTAATAAGCAAAAGCTTCAGTAAAATATACTTTTTCGAAATTTCTTTGTGTTGCACAGGCTATTGCAGTTTTAAGAAATAGTGTAAATTTTTCAGAATTAAAAAATGCTAACACTCATATGTGCATTGATAAAATAAACGTAAAACATGACAAATAAAATTGATAAAAGTGTCTATTTTATTTTTGTTTAACATTTTAAACTATCCTTTTTTAAAAAAAAAATTAAAGATCGTCAGTTTTACTCTATTTTTCAAAAATAATATATGGCTAATTATGTTTTGTTTATTATTTTCATATGTGTGTAAAATGAATTTCATATTAAAGAAATATTTTTATAAATGGTATGTAAATGAAAAAATATAATACAATGTTATATTATGTTCAGTAAAACAATGAAAAAATATTTTGAAATTAAAATTACTTCTGTAACTTTAGAGAATGCTTGAAATATCATAAAAGGCATTGAAAATAAGGATGGCAATTAATAATGAAGCATAATATATGTGGACATTGCTTTTATTTATTTTTTTAACTTGTAGTGGGTAATATACAATTTTTTCAAATATAAATTCATTTATTAAATTAAAAAATAGCAACAAACAAAAATTATAGTCTAACAGCATATATAGAAAGGAAAATCGATCGTTGTGTCTCTGTAGCACAATGAATAAAATTGAGCTTTTTTTGCAAACAATATATTTTAAAGAGAGTAGAGCCATTGCAGAGCAGTGTATCCAAAAGTAATCAATCTCATCGCAATTTCACTTCTCAGAAAATAACGATTTCATAAAAACGTATATTTGAATGCAAGAGAAAAAATTAACATGCTAAAAAGGTATATAGAAATGATGAAAATATAAATAAAAATTATAACAGAAAAGTAATGACAGTAGTATGTTTCTGCTATGGGAACTATGAGTGAAATAATCTGAAATAGATAAACCAAAAGAAAACATATGCCATAAACCATTTCCCTAAAATATCATAAATAACATGTATTAGGAAGCCTTTAACTGGAAAAAAATAAAATTAGTACAAACTAAAATTTAAAAATAGATAAATAAGCTTACAATGTAATAAAGCATTAAATTAAATTTTCTGTAGCATTAAATTAATATTACACGTTGAAAAGATGATATTCTGTCTAACATCTATATTACATTTAGATGTAATACAATAGTGAAAAAATTAAATTAGTAAGAACCAAAATAAAAAAAAACTATCTAAAACAGACTTAAGTTGAAAAAAATGAACCTAATGAGAGAAATAATTAACAAAATTATAGTGATAATTGAAATATACATATCATATATGAACGGTATGATATGTACAAAGAATATGATCTTCATAAAACTAAAAGAGGAACATATTCAAACATTTTTTGGTTTAAAACTAACTTTTGAGTCACGGTATCACAAAATTAAGCCTTAATTTTGATGAAATTACCATAACCAGTGCTGAACAAACAAAATACTCACGGAAAATCTTAAATATGAAAAATTGAAACATAAATAAGTATTACGATTGGCAAGTATTTGACATGGGTCCAAGAATACATGACGCATCAGACTTGTACTCTAGATTGTAGGAGTAGACAGCATTTTCTTTATCTGTGACATTTCTCTGATATTCAAGTCTCCCTTCTTGATCTTCAGCAGTTTCAGAGATCTTCCCTTGCATCATTTGTAAGCAATTGGCCTTTCTTTGTTTCTTGCACAGTTTCTAAGGCCCTTACATGTGCTATTCTCATGCATGATTATCTTCATGATTCTTGTTCTAATGGAGCTTCATTTTCCCGTTTTCTTCTCATATTTTCTATGACTTTATGTTTACAAAATCGTACACTTCTTTTCCTTTTGGGTGGCATTTTAGAATTGATGTGCTTCTGTTTTCCAGCAACTTTAATGTTGCTTTCAAAAATTTCACATTCCTCATTATTAGAAGAAACAAACCCATAGGTATCAAAGTGTCCTACACTCAAGTTTTTGCCACTGAACCTTATGTTTTTAACTGTTTCAAAATGCTCCCCAAATACAATAAAGAGATGTCCATTACAAAAAATCTGGAAATGGCAAAAACCTACGAAAACAATCAACACAACATTATTTTCGAACGCAAATGATTTTGAAGCAAATATGCTGTTGCCAAACAAACAAAAGTAAAATCCAGTTGTTGGAGGGAAAAAAAAAAATGGGAAAATTGCATAAAAAATTTAATTTTAAAAAATCTAAAGCGAATTTCGAAAAAAAACTCTTTGTAGTGCACATCATTAGGACCTAGAGTAATTATGTGCCAAGTTTTATACTTCTGGGTTGCTTAGTTTGGGCAGTACAGGTAAAACACACACAGAAATCTCTTCCTTTATTAGTATAGATAAGCTCAGTTTATATAAATAGATTTCAAAATACTTGCTTTTTAAAAATGGATATGAAAATGTTATGCATCTATTTTCTTCAATATTGATATTAATAAAGGACAAAATCTTTAAAAATCATAATTTTTTTGATAGAAGTTTGTGCAATAAAGTTACAAAATTAAATAAAATAAATGGATAACTACAACTAAAAGAAAAATAAAAATCAGATATTTTTCAAAAGAAAAGCACTTAATACATAATTAATACAAATGTTGAATATCCAAACATTGCCTTAAGAAACATAAATATTAACAATAAGAAAGGGAAATTTACAATCAATGAAATTTTCTTACTTAGTTTTATTAAGTGTGGCATCACATGATTTTTTCAGTTAAATTTTAAAATCAAGCTGATTCTTGATTCTTTATTTTGGCAGTTTAAATCACCTTTTAAACATATCTTGACTACTTTTATTCATTTAACAGTTTATTGATAAAAAGCAATGATTAAAATATAAAAATTTCTCAAAAACAAAATTTAATTTAAAAATTTGTTCATTTTATTCTTTCAAAACATTAAAAGAGGTAAGAAAAAGGTCCCTGATCAGAAAAATTAAAAACCTGTAAAAAAGAACCAACCTGCAGAGTAAGTCTACCTTCATTCACAGCAGTTAAAAGGAGTGACAACATGGTTTCAAGCCCAGGAAAGCCAGGAGGTGCATCATCACTATTTTTCTCCAGTATTGTATGAGAGGCTTTAATAAGATTTCAAACCAAATAAGTTCAGATTACACATTAAAAGAAAAACAATTAAATGTGTCTTCTATTAAAAAATAAACTGAATTCACACAATGAAAGGATTTACACTTAATTTTGTGTATACATGTTTCATACATTCCTGATGAATATAAGTGAATCCTGGTAATATAAGTGAATAATAAGTAATCCTGATGAATATATAAAGTGAACACTAGGCTTTTATGTGTTATGAGATATATTGAAAAAGAAGCAGTTACAAAAATATCTTGCGGAGTTTTGAATTTGTCACCTCCACCAAAGTGGTTTTACGAGTCCAGGCATACATTAAATAACGCAACATAGAAAGTAGCCAAAGTGTCTATGACATTATCTGCAGTTGAAACAATATCATTTAATAATGGAGGTCCAAATGTACCGGTTGCTATCGATAGTACCTGGCAAAAAAAGGGGCCATACTTCGCAAAATGGTATTGTTATGGCAGTTAGTGTGGACACTGTGAAAATTGTTGATGTTGTAATATTATCGAGGAAATGCTCCTAAAATTTTAACGGCAATGTACATAATGATGAGTATTTGGCAAATTACGATGGGAATAATACGGGAATGGAAGTTGAAGAAGCACTTCGAATCTTCCATCGATCAAAAGCATTGCACAATTTACGATGTACACAATACTTGAACTATAAGGGAACTCTAAAGTATGCAAAGCAGTTTTAGAATCTAAACTTTAAAGGGATGTCACCATTAAAAATTAGAATGTGTTTCATGTTGAAAAAAAAGATGGGGACACAATTGGCATTAAAATTAAAAGGCAAAGAGCTGGGGACAAAAAATGGCGAATTAGATTGACAGTTTTGGAAATAAAAAACCCCAAAAATACTATTTTCAGTTTATTCAAAACAACTCGAAAAACCTTATCAGCCAAAGGCAAGCTTTTTGGGTTATATTTTTGATAAAAATTTTTCCCCGTTTTAAAATTTTTCCACACACGTTTACCCCCATGGGGGGACTGGGAAAATTAATATAATATGTCCATACTGAAAGGTTAAAATTTTTATAAGCATAAACACAACTTTAACCTTTTTTGCAATTGGGGATTGCTTTGGTATTTAGAGGTCTTTTATTTCAAATTTTTATATAGATGCTTGTTTGAAAAAAATTAAAAAATTTTAGTGAAAGTGTAAATAGTATTTGGCCCCAAAAATTTCCAAAAACTGTTTTTTGGGAACCAAAAAAAACTGGAGTAACCCATGTTTTATAAAACCAATTTTTTATTTAATTAAAAAAGGGGATGTTTTAAAATTTCCCAACCCATGGATTTTTACAAATGTGGGACCCGCAAAAGATGTAGATCATGTGTGTTTTGAAAGCAGAATAAGCAGTTTTACAATGAACCACGGGTTAAAAAAAAAACCCCCTTTGGGAAGGATTTTGGTTTACCCCCAAAAGAAATTCTAAAATATTTGTTAATAAAGTTTTTTTTAAATCACTATTTTTCAAAAGTGTAAATTTCAACACAAAAGGAAATTTTTGAAAAATCCTTTATTTTGTAGCCCCCTTTAAAATTTGCACATTTTTAACACCTTTTTACAAATAAATATTTTAATGGGGATTTTGTCAAAAATTCATTCAAAAAATATTTATGGATTAAAATAAACAAGAATTTTCAACATTTTAAAAATTTGACGTGTTACTCCAAATATGAATTTTTTAAAAAAAAAACTAATCAAAATTTTGAAAAATGCTCTCATTAAAATAATAAAAACAATACAATGAATGCACACAAAAAAATTTATGACTGTACAACCCGCCATTTTTTTAAAAACGTTCCTTAAAATTGGTCATTTTTAACATTACGGATATAGGGAAAATGCTACGTGAAGTGACCCCCTTAAATGTGTCTTCTATTAAAAAATAAATAAACTCAATTCACACAATGAAAGGAATTACACTTAATTTTGTGTATACATGTTTGGTACATTCCTGATGAATATAAGTAAAATAAAATTCATATAACAATACATTACATCAATGGAAAAATAGAAGATTGGTTCAAGTACTTAGAAATAAAAAAATATTAATACAATAAACCATTAGTTTTCATGTGAGAATTTGAAAAAGTTCATCTTTATAAAGATTGTAGATGTATCATACAAAGTAAATTATTATTTGAAAAGAAAAAAAACATATCACTAACTTATGAGCACAAAAATTATTCATTTCCCCTTTCTTAAAATAAATTCATATGTTTATGTAAGACAGCAATATTATTGTTATCAATCCAGATGTTAGTTATCTTCTGTATTGGTAAAAGCTGGAATAGTTTTCAAGAATATTTTCTAATATAGTATTGTTAAGGCTCTTTGTTACTTAGAGCAGTGATCCCTGTATCAAATGGTGCAGGGCCGCCAAAAGAACATTCAACTATTGCCATTTTATTTAAAGGGGCGCATTTCTCTCGGATTTGAGCAACTTTCCATAGAAATCACTTTATATCCCACGTTAAATCACTTTTATTCATTTTTGGTTTAACTATATTTTATTTTGAAGGCATATTTAAATGTAACTAAATTAAAATTGCTAAATCAAAACAATGTAAAATATAAACAATCAACGTGTCCCACCATCAGCGGTCTGCTGTAAAATTATCAAATGTTGACCGACGCTGCAATAAAAAGGTTGCGGAGCACTGACTTAGAGCATGTGCTTTCTCTCTTCTGAGAGTAACATTAAAAATACAGCTAAAGATATGCGATCTGTCCAAGCTATCTGTTTACTAATCAGCTGGTGGTTCAAGAAACAGCTTATTACTTCTCATTGTGTATCAATTCGAGTTTTCTTATTCTTTCACAAATTTTAATTATCAAGGTTTGTAATCTGAGTTTTATATCTTAATGTTCACAAAGCAAACCTAATTTCTTAGTGAGTTTATAAGATTCACGGAATTCTTACAAATGGAAATCACATTACTTTCCTAATCCTAAATTTTGCATTTGTAAAAATAAAAGAAAGCCAAAATTTTCCTTATCATGTTAAATCAAACACATGTAAAAGAAGTTAGTGTAAAAACAAAATTGGGTGTATAAACAATAAATTTAACTAGATGCTTTAATAAATTGTTCATTAAAGTGTAACTAAATTTTCAAGTAAAACAAAATGCAAATAGGAAATGAATGAATTTCTAAAATTGTATTATGCAAAGGGACAAAAATTTAAATAGCGGATGATTACTCCCTCCTCATTATATACCTTAATTAGCTTTAAATAAGAACCATACAGAATAATTAAGAGAAAACTTAATCTACAATACATGTATCATCTATAAATGTTTTAAGCTGTAAAATGCTTGTAATTTAATAAACTTTACTTTTTAGAAAATAAAAACAAATGATGTTTTATTATAGCAGGTGTTAAGTATAACAAAAATAAGGGAAGTAAGTATATCTATTAACCACAAAAAATTATTACTGAAATTATGACATTTTAATGAACATTGTACCATGATCTGTAGCAAAACAGTCGATGATATCCAAATTTTCCCATAATGCTTTCTGATCCTCTACAGATGCTAGAGAGATGGTTTCATTCAACATTTTGACATGCCTATAGTTTCATAGTCATCAGCACTTAAAAACAAATGATGAGGACAAACTTTACATGTAACTGCTACACCTCTTTCTTTTGCATCTTTGGTCAAAAGTATCTAAAACCAATTTTTAAATTATAATAATAATAAATATTTGTTTTAATTCTGAAAAAGAACATAAAAATTTCACAATATTCATATGCGGGGTGTTACAAGCCCCCCTTGTTGAGAAATACGTCATTTCTTTTCATTTAGAAACTGAAAAGCATGTGTAAATATTGATTAGTATTTTAAGTTATTTTTCATATTTTGTAAAACTTTTATTTAATTTACTGTACTTTTACTTTGTTTAAAAATTGAGTAATCGCATCGCATTCAATGTGTATTATCTATGTTTGGAAAAGTTTTGTTTTGAGTGAATGGCAACGTTTTTCTAATAGCAGTAGAATAGAATATAAATAAATGGACTCAGAATAATATAGTAAGCTCGTACCTTTTATATTTAGAAAAACCACATAATTAATAATATTTAGAGGAGAAACGACTGAATGAAATAAAATTCAGATGGAGTCTCAACAGATAGAGTTACATAAGATAACAAGACCAACTAACTCATTTAGAGGTGTTTTTTTAAATTTTTTTCTTTAAATATATTTTTAAAACACTGGAATAATAACTATTATAAATAAAAATTGTTACCTAATTACAAAAAATTTTAATGCCCAACTTATATAATATTTGAATTTTTCATATCATAAAAACTAGTTCAAGAAATATTCAATTTTGAAATTACAATCAGCAATAAAAAGACTTATTCTACAAACTTGGTCATATTCTAGTTTGTAATTACCAAACAGATTTGTTAAAAATTTATCATGTGTTGTTAAAAACAAAAAACCATTCGTAAAACTTGTGAAGAAATTTTAAATATAATGGCCGTAAAATCTCATTTAATTTCAATGATTTGAGAAAAAGCTTTTTTCAAAATGAATTTTCGCACTAAAACAAATAAATGCATATTTTAATAATCCTGAAAACAGATTAATTCATTAATCTGGATTTTATACCTTTTAATATTTATTTTGTTTTATACTTATTGTTATGTACTTTATATTGATTTTAAATCCATTAGATAATTTTCCTTCAAAGCCATATCGCATTTTCAGCACTACGAGAAAAAGGAATTTATTTATTACAGCAGTTTAAAAAAATAAAGATGAAAAACAATACAAGTATCTCATCTTTAGTAGCAATGTATAGGGCATATATGTATTGCCCTATTCATGAAAACTGACAGTAAAATTGCTTTAGCTGCAGTTGCACCTTCAGCTTGGACACAAAGTGTTAATTCTGGTGGACACCTTTCAAAATGCTATAGATGAAATAAAACATTTCAATAGTAAAATTTTATTTTAGAAAGATGTATCTTTTGAAAATTTTATTTAATTTCAGTGACATAAATATCAAAATACATGTATCTTTTGGGACTTATAACATGAAAAGTAACAAATGTAGGTAACAAAAATGGAGAAGGGGGAGAGCACTCTTTTTTGATGCAATGAATGATTTGAAGAGAACACAAACAAGTCATAGAGATAAAATAATTCCATTTTCCTGATTTTTGCTATCTGCTTACATTTAAAAAATCATGAAGAAAAAAAAATTATGGTATTGGGGAGGGGGGGTCCACAATAACACACATCAATTCAAGGTATTCTTCTCAAACAATTTGTACATACAGTTGGGCCTCTATTTAATGAAACCACTTAATACCGCAAAAGGTTTATGTGGAAAGTTCGTTAAATAGATTCTTTCATCTTCATAAATACTATATATTATAACAAAGTAATCATTTACACTTTTTTGTAAATTAATATCTATTTATTTTTGTTTATCTTACCCATCAAAAAGATATTTACAAGGATAAAAAGGGAAAAAACCCCAAATATACTGTGTGCCTATAAGCAATTTAAATCATACATTATTTTTAAGCATACACTAACCACATGCGTCCTTACATTTACTCGTAATTACTGAGAAAATTTGATAATATTGCTCTAGATGAGTCAGGCACCTGATAAAACCAGTTTAAAGTCATTGAGCACCATAAATGTGTTAAAAAGAGAATAATTTGTAATATTCCAAGAACATTAAAAAAGAACAAAAAACAAGAGAAAAAGCTCATAAAAAGAAAATGCACTTTGCTATATGGAGGTTATTATACTACGAAAACAATAAAATGGTTCCAGGAAAAAGTTCACAAATTAGGTAAAATGGAGGTCCAACTGTATATTTTTATATAAAATCTAAGAAATGAGGGAAATCTGTTTCATTTCCTACAAGTATGCATTTCAAATCTAACAATATATATATCAACTTCCATTCTTTAAATCATCACAACATTCAAAATGAAGGCTTTAGATAATTTCCTTCATTTTATTTCAGTTATCAATCAAGTATCTCCAATCCAATCCCCCCCCCCCACAAAAAAACTAAAATTTCCAACTTCTGTATTTTATCATCTAAGACTTATCAATTCTTCAATAAATATACAATAAAATATAATACAATATTTTTTTGTTAGAAATATATATTTAAATTAATTATTTCACAAAAAATACTCTAATATTTAAATGTTTAAAAAATAAATTAACATAATACTGTACCATGATTTCTTCAGTTTTAACATTAACAGCAAATATAATTTTAAAAAAGGATACATGAGAGTGGGGAGCAGTAAATTAAACTTTTGTTCCTTTAAATTTCCTGTAAATAACAGGTAATTTTGAATACATTTAATAATAATTCATGCATAAATATTACAAATTAAGAGAATCCCATTTATACTATTAAAAAAAACTTGTAAATGAGTTTTTTATTTAAAAATCCTTCTACAGGCATATCAAAATGATTTATCTATGCAAACACATAATGATGTTTATTAATTCAATTTAAAACAAAAAATATTTTTAACTATTCAAATATAAGATGAAATTAAATTTTACCCTTTACCATTCCTCTTAAGAAAGTAATTGCAAAGGACCAAAAGTTGGATAAGTTAAGATACCTTTTAATTCCAACAATTGAAGAGTGAATATTCTGCAAAGATTCAGCATTTACAGCTGTTGCACCAGAAAACAAAGCATAATCACATCTTGCACCAGCTTTTGCTCTCTGGAAAAGTTATTCAAATAATTCATTTTCATATAAATGTAAATTATGATACATATTGAAAATTAATTAATGCTACGATTATCTGACTTGAAGAGCAAGCCCAAATGATTCCTTATCAATAACAGGTGGGTAAGTATTTGGCATGGCACATACTAGAGTTACATCTCCAACCAAAGCTGCTCAAAGGATCTAGGTGCAACCTGGTCATATGAACATGTACATCTATTAGACCAGGCAATGTAATCATACGACTAGCTTTTAGACAATAATTATATGGTTTCATCAAAGGCTGGCCTTTAATCCTACAAAAGGACTACTAAAAAAAGTAACATTTAAGATAATAAAAATTGCAAGAAATTTCAAACAGGCAATAGTAACACCATTACAGCCTTTATAATGATGTAATTCATGCATTAGTTATAAAGATTACATTAATGAAATTGTAACAGATCAAATACAATCTTATTCATATTTTTATAGGTCTATACTCCCAATAAAACTTGTGCAAACAGATCTCAAATAATTTTTAATTTAAATAATTCTGTTGTGTCATTTACAGAACTTTGATATGAAAAAACCAATTATCAACAGAGAGTTTAACTGATTAAATATTCAGAAAAAAACATTCTATTTCATTATCAAAACATAACATTAACTGAAATCATATTTCCAAATAAACTTCAAAATTCATAATTACTTCAATCAAAAGTGTGGCACATTTGACATTTGTTATTAAAGGCATAATTCACACACACAGCCATTCTTCGTGTCTGATATCCATGGGATGCTCTGGCATAACCACCACTGTGCGTTGGAAGATTGATGACTATGTCAAATTCTTTTTCTGTTAAATAATCAGTAATGTCTTTAAAATGATCTCTGCATTTTCCTTTATTGTCATAAGGCCATTCAAAAGATTCAATCTAGATAAAAATAAAAATTTTTAATCGAATTCCTTGAAATTAAAAAGAATAACAAATTTTTTTTTTCAGTATGTTAGATCTCTAAGTAACGAAGTCGCTAAATCCCGAAAAAAAATGTTCGTTTTATGGAAAATTCACTATACAGAGAGGTTCAACTTTCAATTAACGTAAATGTATATATAAATTCATGTATATAATAAACGCACTGATTTTTACTTATGCTGTGATGTACTCATCACTAATTCCAAAGCCATCAGATGAAAGATGAGATTTTTTTTGGTGTGGCATTTGTAGGGACGAAAGTAAAAGGGGCAAAGAAATACTTAACTCATAAACACTATATATTTAAATAAAAAGTAATTATTCACACCTTTTTGTAAATAATTATCTATTTATTTTATATATCATACCTATAAAAAAACTGCAAGGAAAGTTTTTTTATGCCTTTATCTACTTCCTGAAGAATTAAATTTGTTTCTTTGATACTCAAGTACTTACTTTTTGACATTTTTGAGCTACTAGAAATGAAGCTACCAATACGGCTAATCAAAAAATACTACAAATGAATGGAGACTGCTTAAAGGACACAGAGATGAGAGAACTCCACTGAAGGTGAAAGGGGATATCGAAGATATTTTCAGTGAACTGGACAATGGGAGTTAAAGGCTGCATTTCTTGGATGAAAAGCCCAGATTTCTATTGCTCTCAGCAAGTTAGGCGTCTAATAAAACCAGTTCAAGATTTATGACCACCATATAATGTGTTAGAACACAGAATAACTTGAAATGTCGAGAAATACTTTAAAAAATTTAATCACAAGAGAAAAAGTTCATTGTACAGAAAATGCACTTCACTATTGGGAGGTTATTTTATGAGGAAAACCATTATATGTTCTTGGTTCCAGGAAAAAGTTTACTATAGAAAAATTTACAATATAGAGGTTCGACTTTATATTGTATTAAATAATAAAATGAAATATATTATTCCATAAATTTGTTCCTTCTACATCTTAAGTTTTTAAGGTAATTAAATACTTAACGTATATATTAATTGTTAAAATCCGTGTTGTGTGTATAAATTACAAATGCAGATATTTTCATTATATACAGTCGACTTTCGATAATACGAAGTATATGCTCAGCCCCTAGAAAAACTCTTGATATTTCGAACTAAAACTATACGTTTTGGTACTCTCAATATTTCGAAGTAAAATTTGTGGTTGGCCAGACTACAACACAGGATAATTCGAAGTTATCCTATAAAATTCTCGATAATTCGAAACTTCCATATTATGAAGTTAGATTCACTTCCTGTACCTAATTATCCCACGAGCAGTGTTTTTATTGAACATTTTCAGTCCAAATTGTGCATGTCGATAGAATAACTACTTGGTTTATTATATTTCCAGTATTTGCTAAGCAGAATTTTGATTTATTCCTAAGCCATCTGTTTTTTCTTTTTCCATTGATACCCCAAGCTTTAGATGGATAAAGGAAAACTGCTTTCTTTTTCATTCACTGTTTCATTCGTAATGCTTCCTTTTACAAGTATTGCACAATAATTTTGATTTGCGTTGAGCAATTATTTCTAATAATGAGTCACATTTAAACAGATGTTATTTTTAAAAATAAAGCACTCAATCCTTTTATGGCAGGGGAATTAAAAGAGAAAAAAAACCCTTTTTATATAAAAAATTAAAAGGCAAAAGACGGGAATTTAACTTTTATTCTATTATTTTTTTAAAAGAGAGTGGTAATGTGCCATAGTTGTCAACCTGCTATTAAGTATACCCGCAGCTGAGGGGTGAACTGTGATACGCCTTGTGTTCATTTTGATTCCAAATTTTAAATTAAAAATATTATTTTACTAAAGTTGTGGTGATTTACGTTTCCTACCTGTTAATTTCGATAAACCTTGGGCCACTATTTTTACACCTCACCTCAGTGTCGACTTATCACGAAAGGACACATGTCTTCTTTTAAAAAGTACAAGTGCTTAACAATTTCTGAAAAGCAGAAGGTGATAGAATCAGTTGAAGAAGGTGAGAGGAAGGTCGATGTAGCCAATGCAATTGAAATTCCACTGTTCTGAAGAATAAAGAGAAAATCTTAAGTGCATCTTCGAGTAGAGTGAGAAAACGCGTTTAGTAAAGGTAATTTTCCACGTCTTGAACAGTGTTTAGTTTCATGGATGAGACAGTGTCGAGGACAGAATATTTCGATGGGTGGCTCTTTATTGAAGAAAAAGGCTAAAGCATTCGCCAAAGAATTAGGAATCGAGTTTTCGGCTAGGGAGGGATGGCTTACAAATTTTAAGAAAAGGAATGGGATAGTCTTCAAAAAAATGTGCAGGGAAAGCTCAAGGGTCAACATTAATGTTTGTTCTAAGTGGCAGAACTCACTTTTGGATCTAATAAAGGAGTATGAACCACTAACATTTTCACGGATGAAACCGGACTCTTTTTCAAGTATTTGCCAGAAAAAACATTTACATTCAAAAAAGAAAAATGCCATGGAGGAAAACATAGCAAGGAGAGGTTAACTATTTTACTGGCTGTAAACATGGACGGCTCAGAAAAGATTACTCCTCTCGTCATAGGAAAATCTGCAAAACCTCGGTGTTTCAAGGGCATAAACTCGTTCCCTACCAAATACCGCTCAAACAAGAAGGCATGGATGACCACCGAACTCTTTAATGAATGGTTGATCTCACTGAACTCGGATATGAAAAGAGAGAAACGACATATCCTCTTATTTTTAGACAACTATACTGTGCACAATAATGCACCATCTTTATCAAAAGTGAAACTTCAGTTTTTCCCTCCAAACTCAACCTCAAAACTTCAGCCACTCGACCAGGGCATCATACATAATTTTAAAACTTTTTATCGGCATGATGTCGTTAAAAGCATTTTGGATAACCTCGAAAATCAGCAGAATGTAACTATTTCTATTTTAACAACTTTGATCATGATTGACAAGGCTTGGAGAGCTGTTACTACTTTGACAATTCACAGCTGTTTTAAAAAGTCAGGCTTCCCCTTGCCAAATCTGGTTGATGTGGATGATACAATCACTGAATTTAATGCTGAACCATCCCTTTGGGAAGCTCTTCCAGAACAAGATTAGACGTTTGACGACTACGTGTTGGTTGACACGAACATTGCTGTATGGGGAGCTCTATCTGACGCTGAAATTGTGGCTTTGGACCATAATAATACAGAAAGTGATGAAGACGAATCGGAGGAGTTGACTCCGGTAACTCTGTCAGAAGCTAAAGAGTCACTAAACAAACTACGCAACTTTTTCCTTCAAAATCATGTTGATGCAGACATTTTACAGGCTTCATTTGTTCTAGAAAAATCTATTGACAAAGTTAGATTGAATGCCTTAAAACAAAAAAAGATAGCAGGTTTTTCGGATAGCAGGATAATTATATATAGATAGCAGGAATAATTATATATAGTATGTATATTCTTTTAATAGTTGTTTTCGAGACATAAGTGTATTCTTTTAATATAGGACTTTTAACTTCTGTTTTATTTTTATACTGTATAAAATGTACTGTAAAAAAATTTTGTACAATTGTTGCTTTATTACATAATTTTAAATTTAAATGTGTTAGAAAAAACTTCTCTTCGTGTATTTTGAGAGTTTTTTCCTACCCTCTTGATAATTCAAAGTTTTTCATTGGTCCCTCCAACTTCGAATTATTGAGTCGACTGTACATACAATAAACATGATCTTACTCTGATTAGTTTAAAAGCCACACCAGGTTTTTCTTTTCTTTTTCACTTGCCAGTTTAAAAAAAAATTTTACTTTTTGAATAAAAAATACTTATTGAGCAATTTTGCTTCACATGCATTAAATTTGAGCTTCCTTTTTACAGTACAAAATTTTTAATGATGTTACAATTTTTATCTGATTTAATTTCCATTAATAAAATATGGGTAAAAATCTCTTTCAAGAAAAGAAAATATATAATGATGAAAAATTCTTAATGTATAATGATGATAAATTATATTTGCATACTTAAAATAATCTGAATACATAAGCAATATGCATATACATATACCAAATGCATTAATGAATTTGGATATTATTATAAAAATTAAATTTCTAATTGAAGAAATAACCTTCAAATACATACATATGTATTTGAATTTTCTTATCAGAAATTTTTATGTACCACTTAAATGGGTCAAAGTATTTAAAATATTTGTTTATCCCATTTGATTTCTTACACAAAAAGAAAAAAAAATATCAAATTAAATACTATTATATATATAATGTACATGCATACCAATATTAAACTCAACAAAACGTATACACACACGTTTATATAATTTTAAGTTAAATAATGCATACAACTTTGATTTTTTTAAAAATATACACATTTTTAGCAAATATATACTGAGTATATACATTAACAATTTAAAGAAAAACAGCAACTTACAGAGATTCCTTTAGTTGAATAAAAGTCAGCAGTACCAGTACTAGCACATAATTTGAAATTCATATTTTACAAAATTCTGACAATTCTTCTATGTGCTGAACAATTTTCACTTATTTTTTGAAAAACAAATCTGTAAAATAATACGATTAGATTTCAAAAGAGAAAAATTAGTCCTTAAATCAATGAAATTTATACAAATCCATCTCTTTTTCGAAAAAATTTATCAATTCAAAAATACAATACTTAAACAAAAAAAAAGAGAATAAAAAGTATATTGAAGAACTACATTTATGCGTAAATGTAAGAAAGAAACACTTATTAAATTAAGATTATTTTCAACAAAGTACAAAAACGTTTTTGTTTCTTAATCCAGAATGCATCAAAACAGCATTTTAAAAAAATCAGGGATCACCAATGCAAACTAAATAGAAAATTTTCAAGTAAAATCAATTAAAAAATTTAATATGAAAAAAAAAATGTAATTCTAAAACATTGGTGGGTCAATGCCAAACGTGGCATAACGAATGATTACAAGAGACAGTCTGTTCTGAGTATATCATCATGGTGTCGTGTTGTAAATCGAGTTTTTGCGATATACTGTAATATACTTTATATTTCTCATTTTTAAGCATTTGCTTGAGTTTTGTTCTTTTCAATGCTTCTTTAGATTCCTTTTAACCATTGCAGTGCAAAATAAAATGATCATAAGAAGCACAAAAAGTAATAGTAGGCATGAATTTAATGAATAGAGGGAAAATGCAATAATTTTAACTAATTCATCAACTACTTTTTCACATAATAGAATGCATGATCTTAATAAAAATATACTATAAAACACACTTTGTCAGACTGGCATAGAAAAAAAAATGAAACTTCTTCTTGGGTTAGGATTGCAAATAGACTATGCGACTAAAAAAATGGGAGAAATTAGAAGACAAAATGTATTTGCTAAATTAGGACTAAACAATGACAGAAGACATGTATTGCTCATGTCGTCTCTGAAATTTATATGCCAATTTGATAATGTAGATATTGAAAGGAAAGCAAATGAATATATCAATGCCTCTTAGTAAAAAGAAGGAACAGACAAATCCATTTTTTGAGCTGTTCTCACTCTCAGAGTGCCAGCAACTGTAGTTCACCGAACAAGACTCTCTAGCAACTATAGCACCGTCATGAAACAATTTTCCTTTCATACAGGATATAATTCTATTATATACTGCTGCTTCATTTAATTGACATAAATTAGTAAGTAATTTTTTTCCACTCCCAAGCAAAGCAGAATCTAATCAAACATAAGATTGTATAAAAAATACCTACACTACTAAAATTCGTAGGTAAATAAACGTATCTATCTATGTCTGTTTATCTTCTCAGGAACCGCACAACGCAGAAACTTGTCAAAGGTACCAAAAGGTGGGGAATAATCCGAGGAAACCGTTTAGTCTATTTATATTCCAATATTGCAATTACATAAAAAGATTTTAATTAAAAACATTCAACTCAATATTCACTTGCATTGTAGTAACAACGATATTGTTATAAAAATGACGTACGTTGGCATCTAAAACGGATTTTCAGCCAAACCGTTTCTGCATTTTCACAACAATGTAGCCAGATTGTGCTTTTATCATTTTTAATTAATATCTTTTTAAATAATTGTAATTTCGTAATTTAAATAGTAAAAAAAACACACACACACAATTCCTTGGATCATTCATATTGATCTTATGATACCTTTGGCATGTTTTTTCATTCAGCAATTTGAGAGAAGATAACCTCACGTAAATAGGTATGTTTGTTTATCTAGGATTTTAAAATAAGCAGTTGTTTCAATAGCTAACTGTAATAATTTTTTGATTCATTATTTAACGAAAATGGATATAAGTTATTATTTTTTTTAATTAAAGCTACAATGCTTTTTATTATTTATTACTCTAAATTAATTATTTAATAATAAACTCGTACATTCTTGTAAATAAAACTGGATTAGCTTTGTAAATTATAAATCAGAAATGGAAATTAGAATGAAAAAAAGGATCTTATCCGGGAAGGGGGGGAAGAGTTTTATACCTGAAAAAGCCTGTGCAACACAGGGCTAAGCGGAGGGAAAAGAAACCTGTCCAACAAAGATGTGGAAGAAATTTTGGAATTTAAATTACATAAATATAGAAATTTTTCACATCACGCATGCACACACACCCAGAAGTGCTGGCGTCCAAGAAAGAAAGAGAAAATTTACATAGGGATAAAGTTATACCCTTTGAAAAAACACATGCACACCAGGAAGTGCTGACAATAAAAGGGAAAGGGGGAATTTCCAAGGCAAATACCTACATACTTGAAAAAGTCTGTGCAACGCCAGGCCATGCAGCTAGTTTGAATTATGTGGCATATTCTTCACCAAACAAAGACTTCGGCAACAGTAGAACCTTCATGAAACAATACACCTTTCATACAAGAAATAATTCTGACTTTTATATAGTGGTGTTTCATTTAATTGGTATAAATTAATTCGTGCATTATTAAGTAATTCCTTTTCCTCCCCCCAAGCAAAGCAGAATCTTTCCTTCCCTCTACTGACTAATCACAAACGTAAGATGGTATAAAAAATATTTGAATTATGTGGCATATCTGAACTTGTTTGTCAAAAATTTGGCTTGTTATGTAAAAAGTTAGCTACTCCTGGTTTACAATATTCATACTGATAATTAAAAATTAAATAGAAGAAATTGACTACAAATTAATTATAAATAAAAACGATTTTTTGAATATTAACATTTACTATCTGATATAAAACAGAAAAACACAAACAAATTGATTTAAGTTTAGGAAGAAAGAAAAAAAAAGAGTTCAGAAGCAAAAAAAATAATTGTTTTATGCACTTCTTAATTATTTACTCAATCATTCTAAATTTAAATTATTTCATATCCTCAAAGAGATGCACATTGAATCCAGAAATCAAAATAATTGAAACAAAGAAAAAGAAGAAAATCAATAACTTTTTTAAGGATCTTTATCCTTCATAAAGATCATCCAATAAAAATTTAAATTCTGAAAAACAAAAAATATCTAAGACTAAGAGTAATAATTATTCAAACAATGAAAATATTAGAAATCACACACACACACACAATATTTTTTCAATAAAACAAAAAATACAAATTGCAGTATTAACTTAGATTCAAGCCACCTAAGCTTCCTAAGTCAATGCTATTAAAAATCAGGTGCTGCTTAGAATCAAATGCAGGAAAATTTTTTGGATAGGGAAAATTGATCATCATACTAATGGTTACAGCAATTACAGGTTCATGTATGTATTTCATCCTTTAATACTGGTAAAATAAATTAAGTTATTCACTCTTTTTTGTTCTAATTTAAATTTCTGATTTCGTAAATACAGGATATCAATAAGCCAGTTTACACTAAAACCTGATGAGAATTAGGGACATAACTTAGATTTGAATAAATACTGTAACTTACAAATATCTTTTTTAAAACATTTAGTTAAAATATTGTGAAATATGTTTCACGTAAAAACCCTTAAGACGAAATACCAGTTAACACAAAAGTGTTGAATGTCATGACTAAATTCTAAGCATAGTTTGACAAGTTGTGGATAACGACATCCCAATGTTGTCAGTAGTCCAGGAATATAGTATTAGGTGAATAGCAAGCAATGTGGGTGTTTCAAAATGTGCCGCTATTAAAGAAATGTAAACAAACCCGAAAAACGAGTGGAGTTGAGAAACAGCTTTTGCTGATGGTAACTGTGCATTAAAGATCCGGTCGCCGCTTGTGATGTCACGTTTCTATCTGGCTACTTGGGAGTTTCTTAGAGTTTGTATCGCTTGTTGTGGAAGTAATACGATATGCTAATTGTATTAATGTATAAATACTGATCGCTACTGTTGTGTAGTTAGTAGTAGTTGGGTGTTTCTCAGCAAGTGGCTGACTTCATAATGTACTCAAATGTTTATGAGCAAGATGCTAAAAGTGTACTGTTTTTTCATTTTTTAAAATGTCACTGTAAAATTTTTCACCTTTTTGCATCGTTTTTAATAAAAACATGTTGTTTACGAAATTCTCGTCTTTTATGAAAAAGTCCTCCACATACGTTATTTAATTTTTAAGATCCACTGTTCATAGCTCTGCTGGTTAGTTAGTTTTTACACTTTAATGTAATGTTAGAAGTGTAGAACTTAAAGATAGGAAAACATTTCGGTCTTGACAAACTATGTTTTTTCTTGCACTTTTTTCTCTTAACACACAGCAAAAATTGTGTAACAAAGTATAGAAAACACCTGCCATGCATGCAGGCAAGATTTAAGATGGGTGTGAAATAAAAGAGGCTGTTTCGCATGCTTCGTAGAAAGGAGGCTAACTTGGCTTCGAAATACACTCGGAATAGTCTGCGACACGAGCCAATAAAAGCTCCTTTTACCTTCGCCCCTACAAAAAAAAATCTCATCTTTCATCAGATGGTTTTGGAATTAGTGATGAGTACATCACAGCATAAGTAAAAATCAGTGTGTTAATTATATACATGAATATATATACATTTACATAAATAAATACTCTTAATTTTGTTGAAAATTCTTTTTCCTAATATCCTTTAACATGAAATTCTTTGAAGACAAAAAATATTTTCAGTCCCTCAGTTTCGTGTTGAACGATTTACACTGTATTAATTATTTGTAAATTAAGTATCATTGATATGAAATATTTTATGAATACACCCAGTAATAAACTCTACATACCCATAAATTTGAAATTTTCACATTTGACTTTTTCTCTGACCTCCCTTTTAAAAGAAGAAAGGGAATTTTTGTTCTTAGACTAATTATGCACTTAACTTCGCACCAAAAACGATTTTATAAACCTTGATATAATTAATTCTATTCTAATAAATACCTTGTAAATTTTGTTCTGCTTAAAAATAAGAATTTAAAATAATAAGTAAGCATGTCCTCTGAATATAATTTTGTATTATAAAATCTAAGACAAAGTGTTGATAATGATGCAGTATTTTGCAATTCAAAATTCGATTAGCATTAGAAATTATTACTGACAAAGTTAAGGGTCTATCTTTAAAACATTGGCTTATATCTAGACACCGACTGCTTCTCACATGAAAAATTATTTGTTATCTGTGTACTTAAATATAAGCATCACCGCAGCCAAATTACCGCCATGCAAATCACACCATTTTCCATCCAAATCTCATTTCTTTTTTCATAAAAAAAAGTTAAGAATCTTTTGTTGTTTAGATATTAAGGTGCGAAACACGTGGCACTAATTTTGTCACAGTGATGCTAATACATATATATAATTACTGTTGTGTGTTACAGAGCAGTAGTCCCCAATTGGTGATCTGTGAGAAATTTTGGATGGTATGCAGAAAAATTGGGACATTATTTATACTTTTATGAAGATTCAGTTTAAAAAAAGATGAACAACAAAATAACATATAATGGAATATGGATTATACTTTACTAAAAGCCTTTAGTTACCGAAATAATGGGGGGGGGGGAGGAACGAAATTCCTGAGATAACCTCAGTCAATTTTTGGAAAATTGGTGGCAAAACAATTCAGTCTGTTGATTGTTATTGTTTTTCATGAAGCTTATTTTCGGGGGTATGGAAGATTAAATAAAGACGTAAATATAGCTATATTGGTCCGCCACATAGAGGTCAATCCTATAAGAGTTGTCCGCAAATTATAAAGTTATACATTAAGTGGTTCATGGAGTGTTGAAAAATGGCAACTACTGCTCTAAAGTAGGCACAGCAGACAATTTCTGTACCTATACAGACAATGAAGCAACACAAAATGTCTACCCATAAGCATTGTAAAATTAACCCATAGACACCATTTAAATTCATTTTAAATTTATTTTCTAACTTGGCACCTCCCCTATGAAAACAATGTAAATAACTTTAGATTAAAAAAAAACATAACTTAGGAGTATTCTGTTAACAAATTACAAATGAAATCTGTTTAGAAAAGTTTTGTTTATGTATATATATATTTCCCCATTTTTTTATTTAAAAAATCATACCTCAAGTGCATTTATATATATATAGATAGATTT
>BMAV01000159.1:0-31973 GCA_019973955.1 Trichonephila inaurata madagascariensis | reverse complement strand
CCCCCCCCCCCTTGAAAAATTCCTGTGTCATAACCTAAAACGCCGCCAAACTTAACGGCCTAATACGCCGGGAACAAAAAACAGTACAAAATAAATTACTGAACAAATAATTCCATTAATCAATAAAATAATTTATTAATAACTAATACTTAATTAAATTACCAGAAATCATAAGAATTTATGTATTTACTTTTCTCATAATTCAAAAATAAAAACAGCAAAGCAAGTTCATCATTATAGAAGTATTAATCTGTAATGACACAAAATATTAAAAACATGGTAACTATAATTTTTTCATTTACAGTTCCCACACACACACAATTTGTTTCTATAGGCTTATATAAATAGTTACAGAATAAAATCTAGTTTTAAATGGGGTTTTTTTTTTTTTTTTGCTATTTCATTTACAACTTCCTCAGGAGTGGTGGTGACGTTGCTTGAATTTAGCAGCGCAAGACCATTTAAACGTTCGTTATGCATGGTACTTCTTAAGTATGTTTTTACCCTTCTCAAAATAGAGAAAGTTCTCTGGCTTGTACTATTTGTTATGGGAAGCGTGCATAAAATTTTTAAGTCTTTTATAACGTGAGGATAAAATACACCATTGCAGGACAAATAATTTTCAAATGCGGATTGTGAAGAATCGTGTTTTAATGCATCTTAAAGTCTCGGAAAGAAAAACATCTCTGTGCTCTAAAAATAAAGGTTCACCTTTTGAATAAAATTTGGCTAATTTCAAAAAGTTATTTACATTTTCTTCATTATATGTTGCGTTCATCAAGCATGAAAATTCTCCTAAAATATTATTTTGCTTCTGCAATCGTAGTTCGAGTTGTGAGATCATGTTGCTTATTAAAGGTAGAAAAATGCTTTGCCTACAGTATTCTTCGGCATTAGCAGCTGGGATATTATTGCGACAACGGGAGCTTTTTGTGGCATGAAACCTGGGCATCTTCCAATTCTGCGTTATTTCCTTCGGAACCTTTTAATAATTTTCAGCTTCCGTCATATTTTTCCTGTAAAAGTACAATCGACGTTAATTTTAAAATCCTCGAGGCTTTCAATTACTGCATCTGCGTAATTTAGAGCTTTCTTCAAATCCAGAGTAATTGTTTGTAAATATTCACAAAGCTTTTCAGGTACAGCAAACAGCTTACCGTAACACACACAACAGGGATATTAAAAAACCTGATTTTAATAATGAAGCATGAATTAAAGATGCATGAGTTGAGATGTCTCTCTCTCTTTCCAAAACGAAATTTCTTCAAGGGCTGCTATAACGGGTGGGAAGAACTCTACCAAGACGATTATAGAATCATGTTTTTCAACCCATCTTGTCGAGCACATTCGAACCAATTTTTGTTTTTTCAACTCTAGGCAATATTCCTCAATTTTAGATTTTAGATAATGTTGTCGTTTTGGTGTTTGAAAAAAATTATAAATCCTTCATACAACTCCCATACAATTCTAAATCTCTGATTTACTACATGAATCGGATATTGCCAGATTTAAACTGTGTGAACTGCATTGTACGTATAAAGCAAGACGGCATTTTTCCTTTAAATGAGCATTTAAGCCTTGCAGTAGTCGCCCATCCAGTATTGTGGTTAGAGACGCTGTTGGGACTGGGTTCGAATCCCGGAGAAGACATGGATGTTAGCAAATGTATAGTGCCTTCGCGGCATGGGGGTACCCTAAATAGCCGTCGAGCTGCATGTTTTCTCATGAGGTTGGTGGAAGGGGAAGAGGTGGGAGGCCTCTGACCATCCTCTAGGTGTTCTCCCTCTAAATTGGGGTGGAACCGAGCCAAATTGTCCTGTCACCTGTATAGTGCTCAAAGCTACGGATAACGACAGGCGTCACTTAGACCTTTGCCGTGATGAATTTCGTGGGCCTTGATCTGGCCTTTGCCGATCAGGTGGCATTAGTAACAACAACAACGCCTTGTAGTTCCCCACTCATTGATACAGCTCCATCGTAACCTTGTCCCCTCAAAAACGATAAATTTATTCCAAATGATTCCAAAGATTTTAAAATAGTTGAGGCTAGATCAATACCAGTACTAGTTACTGGAATAAATTGAAAGAATTCTTCATGAATCAAATTAGCATTGATAATGCGTACAGCTAAAGAAAACTGCTGAATCCCTGCAATATCAGTGGTTTCGTCCGCAATGATGCTGAAACACTCATTTTTGTTTACACGGTTGACAATCTCTTTTAATATATCATTGATTGATGAAATTATTTAATTTTGTGTTCTCCAACTCATGTAGGGATTTCTCTCACTGTCTTTGAAATGTTTTTCTAGAACATTATCTCCAGCTTCTACACGAAATTTAACGAGCGCTCGGAAGTTTCCTTCACTTTTTATGTGTTTCTTCGGTTAAATTTAAGGAGCCATTATCCGAATGCCTCCTCAAAGCAATTCCTTGTTTTCCGCAGAAAATTACAGTTTTAATAATAGAACATAACATGTGTCGGTTTTTATGAACTTCTTCAGCTTTCTTTTTGTCTAATATTTTGTCGATTCTAACGATAGAATTTTCACTAATTTTTTTCAAATTTGAATAAATTTCGAAACATTGTTGGTGATATTATAATGAATTGTGATATTTAAAATAATCTATTGCTTTGTTCCACTTTTTGAAAGGTTCCGATACTAATTTTCCAGTGCTCTGATTTTTGTGGACGCCTACTTCATTAGTGAAAAATAGAACGCAATATATATATTTACAGAAAAAGCACCATCCATTTTTTGAGAATATGACAACCAATGCCATTTCGAAAACCACTGCATTTGGAATTTCAAATTTTTTGATTTTGTAAGCGTAATCGGAAAAGTATAATTTTTTATCGGGGTACCATATATTGCTTAAAATATCAATTACCTCAAGATCTGGTATGGGTCCTTTAATTTTAATGTAATTCGCTACATCAAAATCAGTTACTGTAATTATTCGAAACTGGAATTTTGAATATTATTTTCATTATTTTGGTTGCTACTCGAATACCTTAAAAAGAAAAAAAATTTCACTTACTTCCATTTTCTCTTGTATATCATTATCCAATACAGTAGCGCATACAAGAATTTTTTTTTTTGGGGGGGGCGGGGGGGTTCGAGGTTGAAAGTTCACCATTCTTGTATCATGCTATTTTTGATTTTGCCGATTTTCAGGAACAAAACACAGTAAAAAACTAATTATTGAATAAATAATTAGCATTGATTAGTAAAATTAATCATAAATAACAAATATTTAATTAAATTTTACGTATTATATACTTATAATTATAACCAAACGGAAAAAAATCAAGGGCTTTTGGGGGGGGGGGGCCGGCCCCCCCGGGGCCCCCCCCCCCTCTTGTGTGCGCCACTGATCCAATACCTTTTCATGCTGAGGCAAACCATTTGAGGTAGACCGAGAATCTTCCTTCACTTTCTGAGTATTTTGTTGTTTATCTTGACGTATTTTTTTTCACAAACGACAATAAATAACTTGTTCTTTTACTATTTTGATCACTCATTTTTACACACACAATATAATTAAAAACCTTATTTTTTTACCACTTAAAAATCAAAATGGATTTACGCTGCGTTGAAAGAATATGCGCGTTATGTAGTAACAAAATCTATATGCTACTAGAATTGGGTTGGGTTTGAGCCCGTAGTTCTTTCTTTTCCTTTGCAGCTGTTAAGTTGCAGCTGTTAACTAAAACTGACAGAACTCAATTGAAATTATCCCACTGGAAAGATAAATATCGCGTTTCATCGTAGTAGAAACGTTGGGCACCGGTACTCGAGAAGTAGATTTATTGTTTTGGGAGCGAGTTCTTTTACCACACACACAAGTTTCATATGACAGACCAGTGCAGAAAATAACAAAACTCGCTCTTTTGATGTAATTCGTTGTTTGGGGGACTTCTGAAGAAAGTAAAAACAAAAATGAAAAATGCAGCTGCGTTTTGAATCTTTCGATTTGTAACGCTAAACAGGGTGATTTGACGTGTTTGAAGGAATTGAGTCATTGGGAATTATATAAGTCATGTAGAAGATTAAAATTTCAGTATTGGAGAGGGAAATTTTAAACAAATTTGAAGTTTTATGTTCGCATGTCATTCCGTTTGGGAAGAGGGGGAAAAAAAAGAGAAAAGAAATTTTCTTTTTATTTTTTGAAATTATTTTGCATAATATATACATACGGGAAGGGGGGTCCGGACTCTCCCCCCTTGTGTGCGCCACTGAGTCTGTGTATACTAATAGTTATCTGAAATCCCCCCCTCCCTTCTCTGATTCCTATGTCGCCTGAAGATTTTGCTTTTTTTTTAACTTCGTTTTTCTAAATCCGCCCACTTTTTGATTCGTGATTTCAATGTTTTTCTGTTTTAAAGAGCTTTTTATTAATTTTAATTCTTTTCTCATCCATGTAAACTTAATTTTGAAATCTACCAAAGTAATATTTTCAACTTCAATTATTTTATTTACACCAGGCAAATAGTATAATTCATTACAGGCATCTTAAAAACACCTGATTGGAGATTAGAGCCCGACAGGGCTATGTGCTCTGAATAATTCCCCCCAACGACCTGTTTTTCTAAAAAAGCTTTATTTTTGTTCTTTGCTGGTCCCTTCCTGCCTTCTGCCCAGTGTCAACACCCCCTCCCCCACTTTCTTTCCTTTCTTCCTTTTATGATTCGCATTCCTTTCCGACTGTTACTTTCTTTGATGTAGGGCGCAAAGAAAATAAGAAAATTGGGGTGGGAGCAGTGCAGATGGCCTTTCCCTTTTCGTTTCCTATTTCTTCTCCTTCAACACACGGTAATTGCCACATTTCGATGAGACAAGCCCATATCAGTTGTAGTGTGGAGGTCATGGTCTTTCTTGCTCTACTTCCAAAAATATAACAAAAAAAAAAAATTGGGGAGACTTTCCTTTATTTCATCTTGTATTTCCCCCTCTCCGTCTTTTGTACTCATTTTTTTTAGGAGCGGTACCCATGCGTACTGTTATTTCTTTTCCAAGAACTTTTTTATCTCATCAGTGAGACTACATTTGTGTGTGTAACTAATAATCACCACGCAGTTCTACGTTATTTAAAAGATATTATTATCTCACCCCACTTTAAAGTTAATGTAAATTTACAAAACGTTTATTTTTATGTTATGACATAACATGGTTACTTTTGAAGTTCTGCATACATAAAAAGAAGATTAACTGAATGATAACAGTGACTTTTAAAACATCTTAATTTAGAAACTTTGTATGAAGGTCTTAAGGATGAGAGATAAGATAGCGCTTTTTCCAAAATATGACTAATAATAAAATAAAGGCTTAAGACATCTGATCGCTGAAGTGATATAACTGGAAAAAATAAACTTGTACAAGAAAAAAAAAAAGAAACGAGCCTTACAGAAATCGTATATAATGTGTAACATCTGACATGTTACCGTGGTAAATACGCAATAAAAACTTAAATTCTGAAAAAAATGAATTAAGTATGATTGGAAATAATTTTCTACCGAATAATTATATCTTTAATGAAAATAGTATTTATTTAACACAAGGAGTAATGCAATTTTTTATCAAAAATATTTATTCTTCCTTAATTTGGGGAAGAATGGATACAATAGACTTGAAAATAGACTTAACAGGGATTTCGGTCGCCATATATATTACTCGAACCAAACGGTTCAAAAAATATTTCCTGCATTTGTACTTTTACCATATACCGAAGATGTGTGTGGTTCTGCTCTTTTAAAAACAAACTATCACTCGCTTCCCATGATTTTGAGTGTGAATTGAGTTTGGAATCGAGTATAATTGGAAATAATTTTCAATCGAATAATTATATCTTTAGTGAAAATTTTATTTGGAAGTAATGCAATTTTTTATCAAAAATATTTGTTCTTGTTAAATTTGGAAGTGGATGCAGACTTATGATGTAAATCACATACTTGTGATTTCAAAGTATTTAAAACCATTGAAAACAGGTCAATAAAGTACCACTGTTAGTTGTGAATATTCGATTGTATTCATTTCGAACTTAGTTCTTCAGTCAAAAGCTATGAGCGACTCAGCTTCTGGCAAACTGATTAACGTTGAAATCGCCACTCAAAATCATGGAGCGAGTGATAGTTTGTTTTAAAATCGAACCACAATATTCACATTTCGGTATATAGTAAAAAGTACTAAATGCAGGAAACTCTTAATTTTGAACCGTTTGATTCGGAAAATATAATATGGCAACCGATCCTGTTTGTCCATTTCAAGGTCATTACATCCATCTTCCCCAAATTGAATCAGAAATAATATTTTTTGAAAAAAATGCATATACTCTAAATAAAATTTTCATTTAAGATATAATTATTCCATAGAAAATTATTTCCAATCATACTTCATTCATTTTTTTTCAGGATTTAAGTTACTATTGGCTATTAAGTTACTACTACCACGATAACATGTCAGATGTTAGACATTATATACGACTACTGTAAGGCTTTTTTTTCTCCCTATAGTTTCGCATATATTCTGCTTTGAATTTACCCATCTCTGCAAACCACAAAATCCTGAAAATTTAATTAGCTTGGTAAAGTATTTAAAATTAGAAATATTAGAGAAAATCAAAATTACCCATGTAATTAATAAGTTAATCTTTTTAGTCGAGAAAACTTTTTTTCATCACAATTAAAAAAATTATATTGACAGCGATAGGAATTAAACCTCTCAAAGTATGAAAAAGATACGCACTAAAAAATTTATTCGAATAACTCCATATTACTTACTCGTATTTTTTTTAAGAATGTTGAACTTTGTCAGATGCTTAACAGTAAATATTAATATAGTTTACACATAAAAAAACCTCAGATTTCATTCACAACGAGCCGGGAGATTTTGTCAATTGAGCGTAAGGATCTAAGTTTATCCTGAATAAGACTTGCTGGTATTTGCGAAGAAGAGTAAGAAAACGAAATTGAGATTTAGAATTCGAATCTTTTGAATTGCTAACTTAAAAAATATAATAAAAAAAAACTAGAGTGATTTCGCACATATATTTCTGCTCTGGATTTACCATCTCTGCAAATCACAAAATCATGAAAATTTAATTAACTTGGTTAATGTTTAATTTTTAATCGAGAAAATTTTTTTAATCACAATTAAAAATATTATATTGACAGCGACAGGTTTTAACCTAAATGTATGAAAAAGATACGCACTAAAATATTTCTTTGAATAATTCTATATTACTTACTCGTATTTTCTTAAGAATTTTGAACTTTATCAGACGATTAACAGTAAATATAATTATTTAAGTAAGTTAACCTTGAATAAGAATTCGAATCTTTTGAAATGATAACTTGTGTGAACAATAAAAAAGAAAACACTCTACTACATTTGGACCCAATGCGAGGGTAGAAAAAGACACCATCAAGCAAATTGGACCCCTATGCGAGGGTAGCAGAGACATACCATTACGCGTGCTCATTGGTCAAATCAAATAGCGCGCTTACATCACTTCCTGTTACGAATTTCCGTCCCTTTTCACAAAAATCACCCCCAACAAATATTTGGTAAGCGAGAGGAAAGTTGTTACGCATCAAAAAAAACTTGAAATTAAATTTCTCAATTGTAAAATCTAATTCAGACATTTCTAAAGGTTTTTTGAAAGTCGTATGGAAAACACAGAAGAATAAAGTAGTAATGAAAATCAATGAAATTTTTTTTTTTAGAATCCGAAGAATATTCCGATAGAAATATTAAGAATACGATACCGATTTTTTACGAATTTCGTTTCAGAATTATAGTCTTATTTTTCGTACATAGGTATCATTAAAATCATATGATAATGATGCAATTCATATTTTAAGATTTCCTGTTCAATATTATCATGTCAATCTAAATATGAATGTTCATAAAGGTGTATAATTAATTTTTTAAGTGCCATACACCTCAAATTTCCTTTGCAAAAGATTACTCGATTTAAAATTTGAAAAAAAAAATTTTTTTTTACATGAAATTTTTGGACGAATATTTCAGGAGGCCAAGTTCATTAAAAAGATTTCAAAAAAAATCACACAAAAGGCACTATTTTTCTACTAAAGCATTTTGGGGTTTTATAATACTGTGTTACGATTTTTCTTTCGAGCGTTATGTAGCATTTTCACTATTATATTTAAGGAGTAGAAATCTAATCAGTCAAAAACGTTAAATTTTCTATTTCTAGTACAATAGAAATTTCAGTATTTGAAAAGCTGGGTGTTAGAAACAAAATGTAGCATATTTTTATCGTCTTAGTATCGGCGGTTTTCACTTATTATTTAAAATTTTAAAAATTATTTTTCTCAGGGAAAAATATACAAATTATTAAATAATTATATTTTTACTATCTTATACAAAAATAAAATTTTCGATATTTTATTAAAAACGGGCAATCTTGCAACAAACAGCACCACTTTAAAAATTAAAGTCATTATGCATAGCCTCCCCAATTATGGATGTAATTAAAATATTATTTTAGTCATTGTATTTTTTCATTAACATGAATAAGTAAAGGAAATGATCGTTGCAAATAAATAACATAATTAAATTACATTGTCCAAAACATACCTGATAATGCGAACTTGAAATTTCAATCAGTATTCACCGTCTACGTAGAGGCGACTTCTGAATGGGAGCTTTGGAATAGGAATTTCACTGGATGTTTTCTTTATCGTTCATTGTGTGTGTGACATGAGCATGTCAATCCACATTCTGTAGCCATCTTTAGTTTGTCCAGAGAGTTCTCCTGGTTCAAAGGGATGAGTAATGACCGTCAAGTTGGTCTTGATTGGAATTTGACCTTAACTGTCACTGAAATAAGACAAAACTGAATAATTTATTCCTAGCACTTGTCATGGAGATCGTTTCAAAGAATACTTTCAATATTAAGAAGAATATTCAAAAGAACTTGATTTAATACATTTTACAATTTTTATCAAAATCCGGATTTTGTCTACATCTCATCAAATTAATGGGGTTTAACACAAAAAACTTGGGTGTTAGTTACTAAGATGCGCGAAAACCTTGGCCACAAAGGTAACACAATTTTTTTTGTTTAATGCATTTATACTAATTTATATATGTGTTTCATACATTTATTAAAATTAGTAAATATTATATATTTTACAGGGTAATTTTTTTGGTCTGTACAGAATTTTTCCTGTGGTTATTTGAGCAATTCTTAGAAATAACGAAGTGTATTTCTTAGTGTAAATTATATTTTTCCCAAATGACCCCCTTAGTATTGAAATCTGGGGTAAATGCTGACATATTACATAGCGATGGCGTGAATCGTAATTTAATGTAGAATTATCAGTAATATATAACTTTTCACATTCATTCATTTTAAACACTTTTTTTCCAATTCGTTAAGAGAGTTTTTTTTAACCACTTAAAAATGAATATTGGGGTTATAACTAAGGTTTCCGATTTTCCGGTCACTTTCCATTACTCTGGGAATGCATCAAAATTCCAAAATATCTAAAAGCAAGTTACTTTTAATTAGTATGAATAATCTATATTAATAAAATAAAAAGTTTGATGGACATTAAATCAGATATTTATATGATCATCATTCCACAATCAGTATATTCTATTTGTTGGTTCGTATTTAAAAACAGATTTTACTACTCAAGAAAACTTCCAATAACGAAGGTAAAAGGATATTTTTCATTTGAAGGGGGAAGAAAAAGAAACGGGATGATTCATTTTTAACTCAATAAGAACAAACGATTCTTTTTCGCTGTCATAACTATAAGAACAGAAATAAAAATACAATGTGATATTAAAAAAGCTACAAGCAATATAAAAATTAATTAAAAATACATTGTATGATCGAAGGTGTACGTGATGCAGTTTCATTGAATCTGAGCATATTTTATGGTTTCATACACATGAGCATATTAGGACTTGTTTTCAAAGCCTCACACTGTTATATTACATTTGATGATTGATTTTCTACTGAGTCACACACACAGATATTGCCTTTCGTGCTTCACTATCTTGTCGAAATTTTAGATCTCTCTCTAACAGAACAAAATAAGCCCCCAATGTTCTTGAGTGAATCGCTTGTCGAAATTTTTCGTGTAGTCTAAGATTTCTATTGCAAAGTTTCTCTTCTACTATGTTCGAAGAGTTGTGTTGTGTCTCGTTTCCCTCGCAAAAAAAAAACTTGTAGTTATTATTTTAGCTTGTCTAATCTAACAGTTTATATTGGCTATAAATATAAATTGCTAAAAAATAAAATAGCGATTTTAAAATATTGCCAACTTGGCTCTCATGTGTTATTCGGAGTAGCAACCCCTCCATTAGACGTTAATGCATGAGCGCGAAATTCAAGATGGCGGAAAAGTGAAACAATCACAAAAAACTTTTAAAACTGAAAAACGTTGCGAAAATAAAAAAATATTTTAAAACTTAAAAATCGTTAGTGAAAAGTTAATTAAAAATTAAATGAAGTCATGAATGAGTGTGAATGAATCAAAATTAATTAAAACTATAACATTAAAACATTTTTATCGAAACCATTATTTACTCCTTTCTCTCAATTTCATTCTTTTCCGTAAGTTCGAACACGCATACGCAACGAACCAATTAAACCCTCTTTCACAAACACACACCATTTTAAGTACAGCTTTCTTTCTCAACATGGCGAAAAACCTTTAAAATACTTAGCATACTTCAATATACACTTGCCTCCAAAAGTCAATCATATCACGTGTTTATGCTGTAATTACTATAAAAATCTCGGTTTAGAAAATCAAAATAATTGTTATCAATTCTTAATTTCTAATTCAAACAACAACGAAATTCGCCTGAACGAAAAAAAACAAGAATGACCACCAAATAATCACCAACTATCCGTGCCTAAAAGTCTGCGTACACTTACAAAATTGAGGGGACATGGTACGATTTATACTAAAATTTTTAATTTAAGCATTTCCAAATTTTTTGGTTGCCTCCTATGTGCGTATACTATGTAAAACAGATTTTATGCTCAAAATTTCATAAAAAGCTAACCATTTAAGTTTTTAAGGAAAAAACAAAAATTTTTATTTTATATAAAATGCTACTCCTACAAAAATTTACATACACGAATGAAATATTTGATCTACAAGTACATCAAACCAAGTATAACAAAAGTTGGTATGGGTTTTGTGATAACATGATAGATATTCGTACAATACTTCTTTTTATGAATGCCTATTGAAAATTCCTTAAGAAAAGTATAAATTCTGAGTTCAATTATTTTTTAAAAAATAAGTATTGCTTTGTCAAAAATGCATACCAACTTTTGTTACATGTACTATTAGCAATAGGTTAAAAAAAATTCAAAGCATTAGGCACAATAGAAAAAAAGCCTTAGCATTTTAAATGAAGACAAACTAGTTATTTTATCTTTCTGAGATAATTCCGCTCAAAGTTTTGATTTGCCATAGGAATATGAATAAAAACCAACATAAAAGCTATAACAATTCTGCGTTTTTTAAGTTTAGCTTTCAAACTTTGTGAGGTTAAAGAAATATATATAAAGAATAATTTAGGCTAAAAAATTAGATCTGATTTTTTGACCGATTTTTCTCAATTGATTCGTACCATGTCCCCCTTTAGACCTTTTATTGTGAAAAAATTGCACTAAATCGTGTTTTTAAGTAATTATAAGCTTCTCTTTCACGATTTATTTAGGATTTGAGATTTGAAAGCTATTGTGGTTCCATGACAGGCAACAAAATAGAGATCGATATATTTGTAACGTCGTGAGTAGTTGCACAAAAAAAATTTTCCCCTCTTTTAAAAAATTAAAAGCAGTTTTTTTTGGTTTCATAGATAACTAAAAGTCCAATAAATATCCCGCGGGCGGACAGTCTATTTCACGGGGGGTTCAACCTTTTCCGAAAGGCACTCGCTATTTTTTTTCTTTCGGGGCCTATCCAGTTTTCCCCCCGGGCTAACCCAAGGGTTTTCCTTTTTAAAAACCCTTTTTTAAACACCAGGGGGGGCCCCCAAAAACCCCCCTTCTCATTGGCGGAAAAAAAAGGTCTGCCCTCGCCCCCGGGGCCAATTCCCCCCCTTTTGCGGAAAAAAAAACACTTCCTCGTCTGTCTGGAATCTGGGCGCCATAATTCTCATCCCTAAAAACCCATTCATCCCCCCACCGGGCCTTTGCCCATTCCACCGACCCAAAAAGGGGGGTTCGTTAAACCATTTGCACCCATTTTGTTTTTAAATTTAGCCCGTTTGGGCCTTTTTCCAGCCAGTCCTGCCCCTACCCTGTTTGCCCCCAAACCGTTTTGGGGAAAACTTTAAAATAAAGGGGGGATTAACTCGAGATTTTGACAAAAAATTTTTAAAACCTCATTTTAAAAATTTTGAATTTTAATATTTTAAAAAAAATTAAAAAAAACCCGGGGGGGTTTTTTTTTAGTTTAAAACCGGTTTTATCCAGGCTCTTTTTTTTGCTTTTTTTCTTTAGTGTTTAACCCCTTTTTTCCCCTTTTTTCCAAAAATATTCATTAAATAGGCCAAGGCCGGGCGGACAGTCTTTATCACTCGAGGTCCACCCCCAGCTTTTCCGGCTCCAGTTTACTCCATGGCTCTATCTTCTCCCAAGTTTCTCCTCTCCCGTTCGTTCCAGTCGCTTCCAAGTCTCCTTCCGTCCGTCCGTCTCTCTTTTCTCAAAATTCACCCCTTTAAAACACCAGGGCGGGTCCAACGCCCCTCGTTTTCCTCTCATTGGCAGGTCAAAAGAAAGGGTCTGCCTTCGTCTTCCTCATTGGCAGGTCAAAGAAAGGTCTGCCCTCGTCCCGGCCACCTTCGTCTCTCATTTACGCGGCAAACACAAACACATTCCCCGTCCGTCTGGAATCCAGGGCGCCATAATCACATCCATTCATCCACACCGGGCCTCACAGCCCCACTCTCAATGCATCGACTTCTATTCAAAATCCATAAGGGAATGCCTATTGACACCGGCATTCCTTAGCCATTGTAGATTCCAGATCAGATGTCTGCGCTTGTCCGAGGCCAGACAACAAACAATGACCCCATGGCCACCTGCACCTGTCATCCAACATCTGTTTGGTGATGGATGGATAGGGTGATTTCAGATGAATTGACAGGGTGGGGTTCGCATCAATCGAAGACGTTACATGAGGTTCTCTCCAATCGAAGACGTCACATATTATTGAAAGAAAATTCATCCCAGATCTTCAGAAAAGGGGGAAATTTTTGAAGCAATTGTTGGAACTGTTAATAGGAAGACATTCATTGGTTCAGTAACGGTATTCCTGAATTAACTATCTTGTTATATTTAATTAAGTTTAAAAAAGAATTTTCTCATTGTGGAATTCGATTTTTTTGTAGTTGTAGGTAAATTTTCACTCGAATCCAGTTTAATTCCAGAAATAACTCAGGAAAAACTATTAGGGAGTTATATATTAATTCCTCGCAAACGATCTGTATTACTTTCTTAGTTTTTTAACAACACATGATAAGTGGACCGAAAATTAAATATTAAGAATAGCATATGGGAGGAATCGGCAGACACTGGCTTTTTGCGCAGAAGGTTGTGGCTTTTCAGTCTTCTGCCTCTGCGAATTAAAAAGTATATAATTATGCTTACTAAAAGTTGTTTCTCTTTCTCCTTTTCCTTTATAATTATTTAACGAAAGAATTTACTTTGCGTTTACATAGACATTTATATATTTGATTGGCTTAAGATAGTTATTTATTACATCCGTATATTATGAATTACTTTTCGATAACAAAGCTCACTGAGAATCACTGGAAATATTACAAATATTTCTAAAGCAGTAGAAATCCAATTCATTGGTAATATTGTCGCTACTACTAGTTTCAAAACAAAATTTTTAAATTAAAAATACGTGAAATTTTTTTTGTTTATAACTTCCCGTAAATCTCTTGAGTTGATTTTTGAAAACACCTTCCTAAACTGATCTCTGCTCAGGAAAGTAACACACTGTTTACAAATTTTGTGTAATGAAAGCTTAAAAAAGTGTAAATAAATTATATATCTGGAAGTGTAATAACATTCATATTACTTTCTGTTCTACTTATTTTATGTTAAAATCTTGCCACCACCTCTCCCTTCGAAATCTAGTTTTATTATGAAATAAAAAAAATAGTGATTATACTGATCGAAGGAATAAATTAAAAATGGAGAGCGTACTGAGGCATGGCGTAGACAAAACAAGAGGAAATGTTTTGCTTCACCGCTGCTTTACGATATGAATATCAGCTAATCGCGAAACTTTCTATTTAGAACAGTGATATTTGTGAATGGTTGAGTTTTTGGAACTCTCGAAATTGCTGTTCCCAAAAATGATTCCTTAGATGAGATATCAATATCATCCAACGAATTACGTAAAAGAATATTTATCGGAAATTGACTGCATTAAGCACAAAAGAAGGATTTTCTTTAATTAAAGAAAATCATAAATATGCTATTAAATTTTTGGAAAATCGGTTCGGCCAGAGTAATTTGTTAATAAACTCTCATAAGAATAGACACACTATTAAATATTCCGCCTTTAAGGTATCCGACTACGTTCGGAACCGTGATTTTGCAAAAGCGCGTAAATGGATAATATTTATGATATTTAGTGTCACTTAGATTGGAATATATGTATAAAATTGTTTTAAGGACATTATGACAAAAAAAATATATTTAAATACAATAGTTTGGCAAAAAATTAACTTAGAATAACCTTTTTTCCAAATGTTCTCCTTTTGTAAAAAATGCTTCTATTGTGTATTAATATTTTACCTGTATTCAACTCAGACCTCTGTACAGAGGCTCAACTAGAATTTTTGAAATGCATAACTCGGAAGTCGATTTATCCATGTTTTACGACAACAGAAGGGAGAAATTTTAAGAAAATACGCCGATACTTATTTCAAATGGTTGTAACTCTGAAAATAATTTGAATTTTTCAAAAATCATAGATGAGCCTCTGTACAGAGGTCTGAGCTATATATACAGGCAAAATATTAATACAATAAAAGCATTTTTCACAAAAGGAGAACATTTGGAAAAAAGGTTATTCTAAGTTAATTTTTTGCCAAAATATTGTATTTAAATAATGTTTTTGTCATAATGTCCTTAAAACAATTTTATACATGTATTCTAATCTACGTGACACTAAATATCATGAAAATTATACATTTATGCGTTTTTTAAAATCATGGTTTTTCGAACGTAGTCGGATACCTCTAAATGTTGTAATTTTTTTCTGAAACAATTTATTAGCAGAAACAAAATCACGTTTTAAATAAATATGCATTAGTAATATCCATGTTCGTATTCGCATTTTTTTAATCTGTACAAAAAAATTTTGAGGTTTTAAATGGTTTCTTGCACCCTCGCCCCTTTACAGAAAGTCCGGCTCTGGTTAGGATAAACCGCAGTTGTGGGGAAAAAAATTTATGACTCAGCAATAAACTATAGCAATCCAAACACTCCCACGGTTGAAGAATTAATAAATTAAAATAAAAAACCGGAGAGGGGGTGGGGGAATCTCATTTGATTTCTAAATGCGGTATGGCGATGAAATATCCACTGAAAGAAAGCTTATTTGTTTTAAACATGGTGCCAAGTTTTAAAGATTAGTAAATATTTAACACTTTTTTGCAGGTCCAAAAGTTGAATGCTCAGATCGTTGAGAATAATAAGTATTAACTATGAGCGATTTCTGAGTCATTTGCATTAGACGATACGGTGTTCTTTATGCGTTTTTTTTCAACAATTCTCTTTATTTGTAATTTTTTTCTGACAAATTATCTTGAACTTTTATTTTACATTGCACCCTATTTTTTAAAACAAAAAGTTACAACAAAATTAATGTAGATAAAGAATAGTAGTCATTAATGGTAGCTAACTATAGTGGTTCTCTCTCTCTGGAGAACTGCAAATTTTAAAAAAACCCTGAATGTTAAATTTCAAAGGTTTTAAAAAATTTATTAAGATGCTTTTTTTTTTCCCCATTGGAAAAAAGTACATTAAAATTTAATACTTTTTTCTAATTCAAAAATTAAGTAAAAAAGATTCAGAAATTTTTCATGTCAAAAAAGGAGAGCCCGTAATAAAAATATTACAAATTTTTAAAATAACTTAGCCAGGGGGTTCCAACCCGGGCCGGGGGGAGATGTGGCCCCCGAGGTTCACAAAAAAACGACTATTTTTTAAAATTTTTTTTAAAAAAAACCCCTAACTGTTATTATTTTATCACGCTGCTTTTTTACTGCGAATCTCTTTTTTTCTAAATTGAAATTTATTAAAACAAAAAACGTGCCCCTTTAAAGCACGAAAATCTGCAATATAAATTACGATACGAAATACACATGTTTGAGATCGACTTGAAAGGGAAAGAGTCGAAAACATATCTCACTAATGAAATAAATTAAACATTATTTATCATATTGCAATTATTATTATATTGTTTGTATACATAAAAAACAATGAAAAAATAATAATATATCATTTTTTTAAAATTTTTCACCCAACAAATGTTTGTAATGGAGCCAAATCTAATATGAAGATATATATTTTTTTTATGGGGCCCCCGGGTTTAAGTTTTTCCAAATGTCCCCGGGGGTCATTTTTGCCACCCGGGTTTGACCATAAAAAAATAGATAAGATTTTGAAATATAATGTTTAGATATTAAAAAAAATTAAAAAAAAAAAAAAACACGGAAATGCAGACACATTTTCATTCAATGCAATATGAAATAAACGATTCAAATGATATTTTAATTGCGCTTTATATGACAGATTACAACGGCCTGCATAAACATTTTTTTTTGGTCTACTCTGAAAAAACATTTGAGGGCCCTAACCTATGGTTACGGTCTGGGACACAAAGGGGCCGGGGCCCCCCCAAAACCCTTGATTTTTTTTCCGATTGACTATAATTTTCTAAGTATATAGAAAGTAAAATTTAATTAAATATTTGTTATTAATGATTAACTTTATTAATTAATGCTAATTATCTATTCAATAATTAGTTTTTATTGTGTTTTGTTCCCGAAAATCTACAAAATCAAAAGGAGCCTGATACAAGAATGGTGAAGTTTCGACCCCGGACCCCCTTGAAAAATTCCTGTGTGCGCTACTGGTTATGGTCATAGACTAGTGACTGGCATGTCACGAGTTCGAGTCTGATACCACCAAAGACCTGCGGAGTAGAGGCAATGATGCGTGCGTTTTATCTGTCGAGATCTACGTTCTCCTGTTGGCGTGATGTGGAGAGAATGGAGTTCTGACGCAGATGTCGTTTTCGTCACCTGACCACGATTGAAATTACAAGGTACGTCGCAAGTAGCTTAGAGTTGTGCTTTGTAGAGCGACGTTAAAAACTCACTCGAAAAGAATTTGCCCATCACTGGGTTAGTCATTTTGCGAGAAAACTTATAAAAACGATTTCATCCGACTACTCTTGCGACAATTTTTTTTTTGAAAAATGAAATACAGGGACTTTTTAATGATTTTTAGATTTATTTAGTATATTTTATGAAAAAAATTCCTAAAATTGAAAACAGAAAAAAAAATTATTAAAATCGGTTGGTTAATTGATTGATTGAATATTAACGTCGCACTGTTCAGCTACACGAGGGCTTTTGGCGAAGGACCACGTAATTTTGAACCATTGTCAAGTGACGCGGACGACACCTGAGCTGGCACCACCTCTCCTAACTACCACACCACACCAACGGGAGGACGTTTCAGCTCTCGACAGATTTAACGTGCATCGTTGCCCTACACGGCGGGTCTTTAGTGGTACTGGGCTTGAACTCGTGACAAGGCAAGCCACGATCCGATACCTATACCATTCGGCTACCGCGGCCACCGGAAAAAACTGGTGAAAATGTACAAAAAATTACATAAACGCCCGCTCTGTACAAATATTTTATAAACAAATTCTTAATTTTTTAATTTTGATGTGTTACTTTGTTATTCATGTTTGAAATGACCTTCAGGATAAGAGATATTTTTAATTTTATAAAAACTAGAGCACTTTTGTTAGTGATAATATATGAAATTGCTTTAAAAAAAACAGTGATTATATTCCCATAAAGGACTAAATTTTGAAATAAAATAGTGATTGATAAATCTGAAAGTCAAAACACTTTTGCTGTTACACAGAACATACACAAAAAATTTCAGCGAATTGTTTCCAAAAATTTTTGAGCAATCGCTGACCCCGTTTGAGTTTTTCGAAAAAAAACACATTTCGAGTAAAACGCATTTTAATGTTTGACATCTTGTGTAAAGTTATGTGGCATCTGTTTTAAAAACACTTTGTATTTTTTTGTTCTAGTGAAGGGAAAAAAAAAATTTGGATTTTTAAAGCAAATAAAATGGCCTTAAAATAAAATCAAAAAAAAATTGTAAATTTTTTTTTTTAAATCATGTTTTTAGGGTAGTTTTCCCCAATAGAAAAATGGGTTTGCCAATTGTATAAGGAATAAAATCACAGGCCCCCGAATTTTCCCTTAAATTATTTTGTTATTTTTGCTTCCCCTTTTTGTTATAAAAAGTAAAGCCCCCATGCCCCTTGAAAGTCATGAGAGGAGTTTTTTTTCACTTCATCTTTAGGAATTGGCAGCTGACCCCGGCAGAGGAAGGCAAGGCAACTTAAAAAAGGGAAAGGGGGTTTTTTTGCTTTATTAAAAAACATTTTTAGTTGTTTACTACCTATTTACCAAACTTCTGATTCTGTTTAAAATTAAAATCATTTAGATATGTTAAATCTTTAAAAAACAGTGTTGTCACTTTCATCCTGACTTTCGATACAATAATTTTCTAATCTTCAGAAATTAAAAAAAAATTTTATATACAGCCAAAGGGTTCAGGTTTCCTTTTTTAAAACAAAAGTAAGATGGGAAAATTTGGGTCTCTTATTTCGCCGGATATAAATAGATAGCTACTACTGTATAAAAAAGATGCATAAAAAAGTAAATTTTTGCAGATATCTTAATTCTGTTTTAAGAGAAATGGCCTACCTTATGAAAACTCTATTGGACACGAAAAGTTCATCATATTAATCTTTTATTATTCTCGAAACATCAACCGAATTATCTTTCATACCTTTTCACCATCACTGCTACTCTGATTCAAAAATAATAATAATGATGATCTTCCGTTTAATCTTGATTGTTAATTATACTGCATTTTTAAATGACTTTATATTTTTACGTCACGTTTATTTTTATTCCAGCTTTTATTATCCAGTCACTATATTTAGCCTTTAAAATATAAGAGCAATACACATGTACAATCAGGTATGTTCATTAAAAAAAAAAGTGCGCGTTATACGCCGGAAAATACGTAAACATTTTTCATATCTGTAAATAATTTTATAATATTTTATAACTTACGGGTGTTAATTCATGTGTTCGTAACATATCTAATTCCTTACAATAATGCTTTATGTGATACAAGAAAGGTGGACATGCGACTCTGGACACCCACCCCCTCCTTGAAAAATTTTGTGTCCGCCACTGAGATGAAATGCCAATGGAGTCATTTGTTCTGACTATGCATAATTAAGAATTATCGAAGTTTGAACCGAAAAATAAGTTTAAATGAAAAAGGAACAGTAAAGTGACATGATACGAGTATAAAATACCATAAGTGCGATGCTCATGCAATACTTATAAATTAATCAAAATATTATAAAAAATTATCAAAATTAATTCATTTACAATAAAATAATCAAAAGAGGAGAATGATATCTGCACTAATCTCTAATTTTCTTCGTTGTTTACAAACTTAGCAGGAGGGCTGATGCACGATAAATCTACCGAAATCCTGATAAAGTCCTAACACTAGTGTGGTGTAGAAATTTTACATAGTGGAGAACCATCACTAGTGTCATCCTCGCAAATTATGAGATCTGTCCTCATGTTGCCTCGGAGGGTAACGCGGTGCCGGTTTAAGCTCATTTCGGGCCCTGGGCGCAGATCTACGGGCCCCTTTCGCATCGCTTACTGCGACATTTAAAACGAAAATGAAATTTTACACTAAAAACTATGCAGGAGAAAATTATTGCTCTACATGCCTTGCTTTTAATGGAACATATAGTTTTCTTGCTTTTTTCTGGAATATATTTTTCGGCCAAACGAATGAAAAACTTGCACTTAATCAGGAGTGACTCAACAAGTAATTTCACATCGTTTAAAATCGTTGGAAATATTCCAAAACAAGGAATTGGGTTCTATATGAGCAGAAGCCGAGAAACGTTGATTTAGTAGGCTACATGTGAAATGTTACTTACCAGGCATAAACGAAAGAGGTTTAGCATCGTTTAGTCATAGGTGATGAAAAATGGATCCACTACGATAAACTAAAGGGTTTAAAAAGGGCAGGGGGGATACATGCGCATTTTTTCCCCAAAAACCGATAACCCCATGGAAAAGGGGGGGAGACTCATTTTGAGTGTAGGGGTGGAACTAGCTTCCCGTGTTTTAATGAGTTGTTCAAAGAAAAAAACTATAATGGGGGGTTTCTTTACCAAGCCGTTGATGAAAAGGGAGCCTACCACGTCCACTACTATTCCAGATATCACAAAATGAATTAGTCTTTTACATCAGTGTACTCTCCAACCTTTTTATCGACGCGGCCTGTTCAGCAGTGGCGTAGCTAAGTATCTAAAAAGGCCCCGGTTTCAAAAAAAAAAAAAAATTAAAAAAATCCAAAAGTCTCCCCTATCTTGGTTGGGTTTTACCCAAATATAAAAAACATTAATATTTAAAAAAATATAAAAACTATTTTAACAGCCCTTTTTCGTCCTCTTTTCAAAAACATACAGGAAAGCAAAACCCACATATTATTAAAAGGGTTACCCCCGGGTTTGATTTGACACGTATTTGACAGGGAAAAGATACAAAAAATATGTATGAACGAGAACAAATTATAATTTATTTTTTTAAAAAAACACCCCCGCGAAAAAACAAAAAGGAGGGGAGGGGCAAAAGACATCAGTCTATACAGCCCGATCTAGATTACGGGAAAAACCGGAAAAAGGAAAAAAAGCTTTTATCCCCAACCATATTGTGTGTTTTAAAAATAAAAAGACCCAGAAGAAATAACTTCCCCGTGCAGATTTTTTAAAATTTTATGGTAAGATTTTTTAAAAACTTGGGGGTTTATTTTCAATAACAGAGTGGAAAAAAATTTTAAAATAATATATACTTTTCAATTTAAATTTGGAAAAACTACACAAAAAAAGGAAAATATTTAGGGTAATTTCCTATAGTTCAAAATTACTTTTCAACTGGTTCCCCCCGATTAAAGTTATGTTGCAACCTTTTATATTTATATCTTAAATGTGGGAAAAATTATTGCAAGTTCGGCTTGCTTGGTGGTCAGAGTCCGAGGGCCTCCCTGAGCTTGAGGGCCCCGGTCTACGGCACCGCCTATCCCATGGGTAGCTACGCCACTGCTGTTGAGGAGTGGGACGTTGATGATTTATACTTCAGATTTTTCTAGTTTAATAATTGTAATTAAACTGTATTTAATATCCCTTCAGAATAAAATGCATTTGACACCAAAAAATGAATTTCAAGTGATTTATTTGACATGGAAAGTCGCACAAACCCGAGAGAAACACTCCATAGTTAAGGTATTCCTCGCGCGAAAAAAAAAGGAATATTACGCGCAGAGTATGTTATACCCAAGGGTGTTTACATTCTGTTTTTACCGTAAAATTTGCATACAAAAGTGAAAAAGGAAGAAAGTAGGAAATACAATATGTTTATTACACTTTTCACGCGAAAATTTAGTATTTCTGTTCTTTTTATTAGGGTATTCAGTACATTATTTTCCCCTTCTTTGGTTCCCTCGCGAGTAATATTTTTTTTTTTAAATTTTTTTTGCTTTGTTTTTTGGGTTTTCCCTTCTTTTTCGTTTTTAGTAAGTCTAATCCAAAACACTTAAGAAATCAGCGTCTGGTTGGATGTTTGGTAGGTGATTTCGAAGTACTTTAGGCTGTTTTCGGCTAATATTAAAGAATAGGAAGGACCCAAATTCGGAATATTTTTGCAGATGTTAAAGTACTCAAACATTAATATTACATTCCAGCTTCACACTATCCAGTAGAGAATCACACTTATTTTATCATACTACTCATTTTTTTATCCGAGTTGGCACATTTTTTTTTTTAAAAATTTTTTGTTTTTCTACTATACCATAATGTTAAATAGCCACCCCCACATTTAAAAAAAAAACTAATTATTTATGAAATACTTAAAATTTTAAAAATACTATTTTAAAAAAACAAATTGAGTTACAATGTCACCAATTTTTTAAAAATTAGGATGTTGTTGTTGAAAATTTTGGCGGTTAAGTTCCCTTGATATGACAAAAAACGGCCTTAACAAAATAATTGGGCATTTATTTCGCTAAGTTCAACAACAAAAAAAATATTGTAATAGTCAAAGTTTAAAATTTTTTCTACCCATTGAATGTGATGTGGAAATTTTATCAGGTCGATAATTGCTCCTAGAAAATTATCTGGGATAGATTTCAGTAGAGGAATCCTTCTTCCTATTATACTCTTCACATCACATTCGATTCTTTCTCATCATTCCCGCAAAGAGACTATCTTCATCCGAAAATACTGCTATCTATTACATCTTTACATTATTCTATTCCATTATTCCATTCTATTACATATCTATTACATCAAGTAGCGCAAAAAAAAATTCCCAGGGGGCCCGGATCAAAGTCCCCCATTTTGGATCGCTCCCAAAACGCCGCCCAACATATTTCTTTTTATTTTTTCGATTTTCGGGGAACAAAACAATACAAAATTTAAATTGGTTTTTTGTAACGGGCCGCTTCTAACCCGGGTTTTTCGCCCATCGTTGCGCTAAATCTGGTAACCCTTCTGAATTTGTTCTCCAGTGAAGGAGAAGTCGTTTTTGACAAAAACGCGCCAAATACGTGATTTTTCTAAATTTGGCGAAGCGGCCGATTCGACAATTTCACCAATTAATTATTGAATAAATAATTAGCATTAATTAATAAAATTAATTATTAATAACAAATACATAATTGATATTTACGTGATATATACATAGGATTATAACTAATCGAAAAAAATCAAGGGCTATGGGGAGGAGGGGGGTCCGGACCCCTAGGGCACCCCCCTTGTGTGCGCCACTGATTACATCTATTAAATACTGTACCTATTAAAATATTTTTTATAAAAAATTTTTTTCCCATAACTACAATAATAGCCATTGAGTAAGAAAGCTTTTAAACAGTGCTCATGCATTTAGAACTGTACAGGCGATTCACGCGCAGGGTATGACATACCCAAAGAGACGATATCCGAAAGTATATTTAGAATTTGCCTCGAAGGATATGACCTTAAAGTCAGCTACACGAGAAACTATTCATTTTCCAAAAAAAAAGGTTTAGATGTTCTTTATTTAGAAATCCTACTTCATTCACTGTTTTCACCAGGCACTGCCCCTTCCGATTATCACTTGTTACGATTGATGGCACATGGCCTGTCTGAGCAGCACCTCACATCATATGAAGATCCCAAAATCGTGTTGATTCGTGAAATAGCCACAAAAAATGAAGTGCTATTCCGACGCGGTATCTGTATTCTACTTGAGATGGTGGAAAGTAATGGCAGTATTAAAAAAAAAAAAATGGACATTATTTTGGCTGTAGCTGTATAATGGAAAAGTAATGAACAATATTTTGAATAAAACAAGCTGTTCTCACACAGACACCAAAAAAAAAATTTGGGAGAAACCCATTTTGGGGAATTTAATTTTTTAAAATTTTTATTATTTAAGAATTTGGGCCCCCTTGTTTAATCAAATACTTTTTTCGGGCATTTTTTCGGGAAGTATTTTTTTATAAAACATCCATAAAAAAGGGTTTTAGTTTTTTGCTTTTTTATAGACAGAGTATTGGTAAGTCCTAAAGGGCCCCATTTTTTCCCTTTTAAATTCTTTAAAACAATTTTTTTAAAACATTTTATAGCATGGGGGGGAGAGACTTTTGGCAGCTGTTGCAGTAGTAACCGGAAGGATAAAAAAATAGCAGGCATGTTGTAATAACATCCAGAAAACTGTGAAGGGGAAGGGTTTTTGGGAAAATTTAAAAAATTTAAATTTTTTGGTTTTTTCAATTTCAGATTTTAATGGTTTTTAAAGCAATTTATTATTCATAGGTACTGTGTATTGTCCTTATAATATGCACAGCTACTTTTACGGCCTGTTTTTTTTTACTTGTTTGCAAAAGGGTAAGAGTTTTCCCGGCTTGGTTTTGAAAAAAATTTTAAGATCATAGACTGGAAATCTTTAGTTGAATTATTTATTATTTGCCCCTTGAACCTTCATTCCAACAGCAGTGGGTCGATAAATTAGTCCCCAAGCTTGGGGGGAATTTAAAAACACTGGGGGTTCTCGCTTCAGACCACCGACCCGGGACATCTGCTCAGCACCCGACCCCAAAATGGTCACGTATACGGGGAGGGGCACACCCCCGGGCCCTCAGGGGCTGTTGCGCAACTGATTTTGGGTTTTTTTGGTAGTTGAATTAATAAATTTTATATTCTGAACCATCAGCCAACTTACAAATATATATATAATCATTTGAGAACCTATACACCTCTTAACCGTTCCTCATTGAAATTAAGCCATTGTAGGAAATTAAATATGGAGGTACCGAGATAAATATTCGAATTTGTAAAATGCACAAATATTGTAATTAATATAGTTCTATTCTAAAAGTATTTTTCTGCAATTTTTTTTAGTTGACATAAGGTGATTGATTCGGACATAAAAATCAAATGTAGCAAGTATACATTACTACAATGCCTTTAATGGAAATTAAACATAGATGTTTAGATCAGCATGCTTATATAACATAAATGTACTGTAATATATACAAATATTACACATTACACACTATTATGTCTTAAATTTTCTTCTACTACTTGCCTTATGGACTTCCATCGAAATGTTTGGGAACACAGATACCAATTATTAAATTTTTTTATTCATTTAAATTCTCCTTGAGAAATTTTGGTATTAGGAAAAAATAATAATAATTCTAAGTAATTTAAGTGATATATATATTTACAATTATTTTATAATATTGGTTTTCTCTTTAATAATCATTAAACTACTTAGTTGCCCTCTTCATTCGCTTATGGTAACAAATAATAGATATTGAGCAAAGAAAAAAAAAAGCAAAAAGCATTTTTACACCATTTTTTCTTTTTATTTTTTAAAAATGATGGGAAGCATTTTTTTTTCCCTCTTTTTATTTACTCTTAACATGGGATGTAGAATTGTTCCTGAAAAACGATTACGAAATTCAGATATTTACTAATAGTTAAAATTCTGAGGTCTATTTTGTACACAAATCTAGCAAATAATTTACAAAATATGGATCGAAAAGTGGACTAAAACTTAAAATTACCACATGAATATTTGCATAATTTTCAAAATTATATATAATGTTCTTACAAAACCAAAAGTTATATAAATAACAATAAAAAGTAATTTATTTCTAAAGGCGTTTCCACTTCTCAAAACATTGCAACAGAATGAGAATTTTTATTGGATTTCAGTTATCTCGGCATTAACTAATAGATTACATACAAATAGTCGAAAATAATTTAATAATTTTTTAAATATTATGAATTTATTGTCCTCCACTGAAGCAATATGTATGTGGTCCGCATTTCATTTTCATTATTTACTAAAACAAGGGAATACGAAAAATAAGACTCATGATAAATGTATGCAATATTTAAAACATGTCCCTTAATTTCATATTACATAATGAAACGTAACTCCTTTTATACTATACAAATATATTATTCGTTTTGCGTAGTTTTACACAGTGTTTCATGTAACGTATCAAACGTAAAAAAATAAAGTCGGATGCATTATGATTCCTATAAAATACAGTATAAAGAAATAATTTTTTTAAAAAAAATTCTTACCATTACATTCCCCGGGGTGGACCCCAAGAGGGAAATTATTTTGGGCCCTTTTTCCCTTCGAAATGTTTTTTTAAATTTTTTTATTTTTCTAAGCACCCCCGTCAAGCAACTGGGGTATATTCCCCCCTTTTTTTTGTTTTATTTTCAACAAAAAGTTCACTGCTTAAAGAATCTCTATGTATATATATATATATAATTAATGTCTTCAGATTTAAATAAAACAAGCTTGAAAACTTTTTGGATGCCAGGCTGTTAAAAAAGTAATAAAAAATTTTCGTATCTAAAAAAAAAAGGATTGCGCATCATGGGGTAGTTGTTACAACCACCCAAATTAAAAAGCGATTGCGGTAAATAGAGGATGAGGTCCATCTCATTTAAAAAAGGGGGGACAACTTCCAAGCCCTTGTTGACCTTGGACGCGCATTCGGTTTTTTTCGATGTTATACAAATAAGGGCTGAATTTTCCTGTAGCTTCCCAAAGCGGCTTTTCCTTCTGCAGTCAATCAATAAACCAGAAGAAAGGATGTTGACATTAGCAAGCGTACAGTATTTTGGAATGGATTACTTGTTTTCCAGAATGTTCTCCGTTTTTTTTTTTAAAAACCGATTTTTCCCGAAGTTATTTGAAGATAAATTTTTTTCGAACCCTTTTCTGAGTGTTTAACACCTCCCTTTTGTCATTATTTTGATTTAAAGGGGCGATATCTGTTTTTAAAAGGATTCCAATTTTTTTTAAAAGGTTGGGAAAAAAAATGTGTAGAATTAAAGGGGAAAAAATTTTAACCATTTAAAGCCGGGACACACGATTCTATAAACTATGACCTAAGGACAGTCCCCCTTTTTTATGGGTTTCCCCGTCCTTCCTCGAAAAGTGTCCTCCTTTTAAAATTTTTTTAAAAAATTAAACCGTTAATCTCATTTTCAGAGATAAACCCAAAACATTTTTCCCAAAAAATGTCGAAGAATGGTCTGAAACAAATAAAAGGAAATAACAGTTTTCAATGGGTTTTTTTTGACTTCATCGCGCAAGTAAATTGGGCAGATATAAAAACTGTTTTGGGTTTTTTTTATGAAAAAAAAAATCCCCGATTTTAAAAAATCGTTGACAATGGTTTGTTTGATGAAATTGGAAGACTGAATGTACATTATAATAAATTGAAAAAATTTTGGGAACATCAACATGTGTGCAGAAATTGAAAAAAGAGGGGTGGAAATACTTATAACCATTTAAAAAATGAACACATTCCAAAAAAAAAATTTAGTTATTTTTTTTGAATTTACGTTGTGCTGCACTGGGAAATAACCGGGAGCAGTTGAAATAGTGTTTTTTAGTTGGTTTTGATTTTTTTGAAGTGACTAGTGAGAAATCAAAATTGAATGTTAAATTTTTGCTACAGTGCTTTTTAAAACAGTATGAAGGATATTTTTTTTCCCGGGAAATTTTCCCATATTTAAAAAAAGATATGTTGACAAAAAAAACATTCAATGGGAAAAAAAATCGTTTAAGATAATAAAAAAAGAATTAAAAGGGAATTTTGCGCATTTTTGTTCGAATTGATAAAACGTTTCATATATTTAAGTCGTAATTTTTTTCTTAAATTTTTCGTCCTCCTTTTCATCGTAAAAAAAATTGTCACCTTATTATTTTGAGTAAAAACGGGGGAAAATCTGATTTTTTAAAAGGGTTCCAATGTGTTTTTTTAAAGGGTTTTGGGGGAAAAGAGATGGGGAGTTAATGGAAAAAATTTTTAAACCCTTTAAATTAAAAAACCAGTGACAAACGATTCTATAAACGTAAATGAGAGATTTTGGTCAATAAGATTACTGGGGTAAAATTTTACGATTTTTTTACTTACGCATGTTGGAGCTCAGTATCATTGATACGGCGGTAGCTACGCCTCTGACTTTCACTCACACCACGCTCTGTTTTTACATTTCTAACATACGTATTTCATGGTTTTAATAAATTTTTTTATATTTTCCCCGACCTTTTTCTTTTATAACAGATTCTTCGAGCTTATAATTGTTTTTTTTAGTTCCGTAATAGATATTACTTTAGGAAAGTATTAGAAGATTTGGATCACTTTCGAATATGTCCAGCAGCGCAAACAAAAATTTTTCAATGGGGGGAACCAGGGTCGAAAGTCCACCATTTTTTCCATCATGTTCCCAAATTGCCGCCCAACATATTCTTTTTTTATTTTGTCGATTTTCGGGAAAAAAAAATAAAAAAATTTAAATTTTTTAATAAATAATTTGCGTTAATTAATAAAATTAATTATTAATAAAAAAATACAAAATTAAATTTTTTCGTAATATATACATAGGGTTATAACCAAAAAAAAAATCATACAGGGGGGTCCGGATCTTTTAGGACATCTCCCCTTTTGTGCACTGTGTCCGCGGTAGCCGAGTGGTATAGGTATTAACCCTGGGTTGCCTTGTTACGAGTTTTCGGCCCCGTACCACTAAAAAACCCGCCGTGTAGGGGCAGCGATGAAAGTTTAAAACTGACGAGAGCCGAAACGTCCTCCCGTTGGTGTGGGTGTGGTAGTTAGGGGAGGGGGGGGCCAGCTCAGGTGTCGTCCACGTCACTTGACCATGGGTTTAAAAGGTTTGGGCCGTCTCCAAAAACCCCCGGGATTTAACAGTGCGACGTTAATATTCAATCAATCAATTGTGCGCGCCACTGAATGTGTCCTATTCTTTTATTTCTTTAAGCGGATTAAATTTCATATTAGTTTTGATATCACAGTCGAACCTCTATATAACGAAATCGCTAAATCTCGAAAAAAAATTCGTTATATAGAGATTCATCTTTTAATAAAGTTTATAAACCACAAAAAAAACAAATTTTAAATTGTTTAAACACTACATATGAAAAAAGTAATTATTTACACCTTTTTGTAAATTAATATTTATGTATTTTATATATCTCTTACCCATAAAAAAAAAGAAAGAAAGAAAAACTTCACAGAAAACAAACAAACAAAAAAGAATATTGAGGAATATACTGCATTTTTTCAACATTAAGAAAATAATTTTAAATTAAAATTAATAAATTTTTAAGAACATTTTCTAATTTAAAAACATACAAGTAATTTTAAAAAAAACAATTTTATAACTAGAGATTCTAAACATACATGCGTCCTTAGATTGAATTATTTTGAAATACTTCCCCATAATTTTGTTTGAGTTTTTTTTTTTTTTAATTGAAAAATGCTTTGTTTCATATAATACGCCCCCACATCTTTGGGAATAAAAACCAAAAATTCCTTTTATGACCAAATTTAAAAAGTGTTAAAAAAAAAAGAATAAAAAATATCCAGAAATACTTAAAAAAATAGAGAGAAAAAAAAATTTAACCATAAGAAAAAATTCGTTATTTTGAAAATTACCCTTCAAGGGGAGGTTATTTTTCGAAGAAAAAAACGTAAAAAATTCTTTTTATTCCAGGAAAAAGTTCGCTCTATTTAAAGGGACCATTTTTTTTACAATGAAAAGGGGGACGAAAAAATTTCAGAAAAATTACCACTGAAATATAAGGGAAAAATTTTATTCCCCAAACAAAAATACGCCAATTACGCTTTTCATTCCCTTTTAAATATTTTCTTAAACGAGTATTTTTCATTGAATGAAATTTTTTTTCAACATATAATTTTCCCAATAAAAAAAATATCTTTCATACCGAATTTTACTGTAAACACCTGAAACAAAATATTAACATTCAATATTGATGTCTCAATTTGTAAAAAATCATTATCAATTGAAAAAATTTTTCAACGCCGATTAGTTCTTTGTGATGTACAAAAAATTCAAAAAGAATAACCGAATTTTTATATGGAAGGAGTTCCATTTTTGAAAAAGGGAAAAAATTTTTGCCCATCTTTATCCCATTTACACAAGGATTTTTTTATTGTTCTAATTTATCAAAATTTAAATATACATTCAGTCTTTTTTAATTTTTTTCAAAAAAGACAATTGTCATTGATTTTTTAAAATCAGGCCTTTCTTTTTGATAAAAAAACAACACAGTTTTCTATATTTACCAATTTCAAATGTGAAGTCAAAACACCGTTGAAAACTGTTTTTCGTGTGATATTTGGGCCCGACCATTCTTTTGACACTTTGGGAAAGGGGGGTTTCGGTAGCCAGTGGTCAAGGTATCGGATCATGGCAGGATGTCAGGGTTCCCAGCCCAGTACCACTCAAAGACCCCGCCGTGTAGGGCAAAACGATGACGTGAAATCTGGCGAGAGCTAAACGTCCCTGTTGGTGTGGTAGTTAGAGAGGGGGTGCCAGCCTTTAGGGGGTATCGTCCACGTCACTTGGGTCATGGTTCAAAAAATTTCGTGGTCCGTCTCCAAAAAAATCCTCGTGTAGCTGAACAGTGCGACGTTAATATTCACTCACTCAATTCCCACATCATCTCTGAATACAGAGATGAACAGATCGTTTTTTAAAAAAACGAAAAAAGGGGTGACATGTAGGAGGACACTTTTCGAGGAAGGGCAGAGCTTATAAAAGGAGGACTGTCCTCCCTAAAGGAAGACGGTTGGTCACCTTACTATATAGAAAAATTCGCAATATAGAGGTTCGTTATATGGAGGTACGACTGTATGTCTGAATCAAGAGACAAACATTGCATATACATATTTTTCCAACGCGCTAACCTTATTTTCGATACATTATTTATTAATGTAGCATTTTGAAGCATCATAAGAAATATTGGCAGCGAACCTCTTCATTTTGAACCACAATCGAGTGACGAAGAGGGCACCTCTCTCATTCTCCAAACTTCCGTACCAAAGTGAGAAAATTTAAGCCTATAGTTTTAGTTTGCCTCAGCCTTTCTACACAGCAGGTCTAAAGCAAACCCAGGACTCAAATCCATGATTCGACACAATCCAAGAATTCGAAATCATAAGACTCCCGCGGACGTAACATTATGTTCCATGTAAAAAAAGGAATTATCTACTATGAATTTAACGTGTTGTTGTTACTAATGCCACCTGATTGACAAAGGCCAGATCAAGGCCCACGAAATTCCTCATGGTAAAGGGCTAAGTGACGCCTGTCGTTAGCCGTAGCTTTAAGCACCATACAGATGACAGAACGATTTAGCTCGGTTTCACCCCAATTTAGAGGGAGAACACCCTGGGGGTGATCAGGGGCCTCCCACCTCTCTTTCCCTTCCAACCTCACGAGAGGACTTGCGGCTCGACGGCTATTTAAAATACCCTCATGCCGCGAAGGCATTATACGTTTACAAACATCCATGTCTTCTCCGGGATTCGAACCCAGTCCCAACGGTACAGCAGTCAGCGTCGCTAACCACTATAGCGGATGGGCGACAACGTAATTATTTAACGTAATTATTTGAAACATACCAGGGGCGGCTCTAGGGCCGGACAAACCGGACCGCATTAGAGAAATTTTTTTTTTTCTTGTTTCTTGTGTGTGTGACTTTCATTTCTCCTCCTTTTCTGTTTGGAGTGCCCGAAAAGCAAGAGGCAGTCAGAGAGGTTTTTTAAAGTTTAAAAAAAATTATTCAGGACGGTTAAGATAAAGGGCAATGTATACCTAATCGTTTGAGAATGACAGCACAATCGAATTTCAACAGAGTAACGAAAGATCATTTCGTAATTTTCAAGAAAATGGCAACTGTAATATTTTAAGCATTATTTGATCATTTTATTATTATATTATATAAACATTATTATATTATCTACGTCTGTATACATGAAAAATAATGAAAACAATAATAATAATTCATTATGTTTTAAATTTTCTCTCCAATAAATGTTTTTTTGTTTCCAAATCTGATATAAATATACATATTTTCATGTGCGGCCCGCGAGATTATAATGTTTTTCCGAAGTGGCCCGCAAGGTCATTTGGGTTGGACACCCCTGTGTTAAATCATAAATTTGATATGATTAT